>CATKHJ010474816.1:0-11537 GCA_949750685.1 Vernicia montana
CCGCCGCCCGCCATCAGAGGCTAATCCGCCGCTGACCGAGACAAGTCTCCTCCAGGTATTTATTTTCTATCTTTTTCTTTTATTTATTTATTTATTTTTATTTTTATTTTTATTTTCTTTTTAGTTTAGTTTATTTTATTGCCTTATCTTTTTTATTTTGCATAATTTATTATTTTCCTCTTTTTCTTTATATATTCCCCTTCTCCTCAATCACTTTCTTTCTTTAGTTAATCACTTTAGAAAGGCATGTTAATTAGAATCTGAATTAATTAACTTGTTAATCAATCAATATTTTTTATTTGTTAATTAAAATCTGAAATAATTAATAACTTGATAATCAATTTTGTTTGATTAAAATCAATTAATCAACCCGCATTTGAATTAATGATCTGAAACATGATAAAAGGCTCAGACTAAACAAACTTCCTTCGTAAGAAGGGCGAATTACGTAGATTTTGATTCCCATTTGAAGGCATATGTAGGTTTGCTTGTCTAAAAGCATTAAATCCAATTAAAATAAATTGTCTTCCTCTCTCACTTTCTTCACATAGTTTAGGTTTTATGTTTTCTTTTGTTTCTCTGTTTTGTTACTTTTGTTGTGGATTTAATTTGGGGAATGTGTGACTTTCTTAGAACCCATAAGAGCTAGAGGGAGTATCCCCTAATTTGATTTATGTTGTAAATTTAATATTTCTATTGCTTTCTTTATTTATTTCTTCTATTGCTTCTATTATTTCTTTTATTACTTTACTTTAATAATAGTTCATGCATATTTAATTGTTCATACATTTATAAATTGTTCATAAAATCAATTTTAAGTCATTTTGTATTAAACTTGCCAAACTAATAAAAATGAACCGAAAACCTAGTCCTCGAATCCTCTTTGGTTTCAAGACTAGTGATCTTTTTCCTATGGGATATAATTAGAGTCATTAATGGATTTTTACCTTATATTTTCCCAAATAAAAATAATGTAAGGTGGCGACTCTCAAAACACTCTTCAAAATCAACCAATCTGAACTCGAGGGTTCCATCGTGAGTACAAACCTAAATGAGCATTTCAATTCATTCTAGCTTATTGGACCGGTGCTCGGGCGATGCCTCACAGTTGGTGACTCCACTGGGGACCACCTTCTTTTTAATAAAGAAAATAAAAGGACTAATAATTGGTTTAAAACAAAAGTTTGGCACTTTTAATGCAAAAATGGCTTTCATGCATCACTTGCATAGGTTCCTCGCCTTTCAACCTAGATTTCTTAGGAAAACAATAGATAGAAAGTAACATCGAGTGGGCAACCTTCCTTAGGTCTGCTTGCTGATAGTGAAATCATCCACCCCATGACGTTTACGAGTATGCGCGTACTGTTAGACCCACGCGAGGCTCTTTAACTCACATGTGGTTAGGTATATTGCTGCTCCAGTGTGACGGGTACCCTATGCAAGCCACCCTTACCCTTTCATGTAATGAACCTAGAACTTAACCTTAGGTTGTTTGTACCATAATCAAAACCTTGCACAAATTGTATATTCATGAAATATTTTATCCCATGCATCCATAATATACAAAGCAAGCATTCATTCCAAGCCTGGGTCATACCTTGAACTGAAGAATGGTCAAACTCTCTCACCTCAATTCAATCACTTTCACCCCCACAAACCTTAAACACCATTACCCCTTATCTAACCTAAAACTCGGGTACCCTTAATCCTCATCCTTGACCTTCATCACCTTAGCCTATTACCTTCAAATTGGACCTATTACCTATAAGCCCAAAACCTTGGCAAATCCTCAAAGCCCAATACCTTTGGCACAACAAGTTATCCTAAGCCCAAAACCTTGGCAAATCCTCAGAGCCCAATACCTTTGGCACAACATACTATCCCAAGCTCAAAACTATGGCAAATCCTCAAAGCCCAATACCTTTGGTATAACATACTATCATAAACCCAATACATTTAGCCCAACATACTATCATAAGCCTAATACCTTTGGCCCAACATACTATCATAAGCCCAATACCTTTGGCCTAACATGCTACCCAGAAGCCCAATATACCTCTGGCCCAAATATACCCCAAATCCTCAAAGTCTAAGACATTTGGCACCTTATCTACCCCAAAAGCCCAAAATATTTGGCCTACCGTCACCTCAAGCCCAAGATATTTAGCACCTCATCTCTTTTAAGACCAACAACTTTGGCCCACCATCACCTTAAGCCCAAAATCTTTGGCACCTCATCTACCTTAAAAACTAAAATATTTGGCACCTCATCTCTTTTAAGACCAATAACTTTAGCCCACTATCACCTTAAGCCCAAAATCTTTGGCACCTCATCTCTTTTAAGACCAACAACTTTGGCTTACCATCACCTTAAGCCCAAGATATTTGGCACCTCATCTACCTTAAAGACCAAAATATTTAGCCTACCTTCATCCTAAGCCCAAAACCTTAGCAAATCCTCTAAGCCCAAAATCTTTGGCACCTCATCTCTCTTAAGTCTAAAACATTTGACACCTTATTCCAAGCCCAAAACCTTTGGCACTTTATCTCTCTTAAGCCCAAAATCTTTGGCACCTTATCCCTCTTAAGCCCAAGGCATTTGGTACCTCATCTCTCAAAGCCTAATACATTTAGCCCATCAGACTTTTAAGCCCAAAAACAGTTAGCCCACAACACCATAGGGAATCATTTTCCCTCAGAGTCTGTATAGCTCTACTCTCACCCACCACTCACTGGGTTTTCTCTAGTTTTGCTTCAAGGTACTAATGGCCAATCCAATTGACATGGCTGCCCTGACCACACCTCTATCTTCTCCTACCAGAAAGGACCATTAATCTATCCAATCAGAACCATCAATTTATCCAATCAGGGCCATCACTTTTTCCAACTCCTACCATAAAGGACCATCACTTTTTCCAACTCCTACCATAAAGGACCATCACTTTTTCCAACTCCTACCAAAAAGGACCCTCACTTTTCCTACCAGAAAAGGACCATCACCTCTTCATACCATAAAAGGACCATCACCTCTTCCTACCAGAAAGAAAACCTCTTCCTACCAAAAAGAAAACCTCTTCTTACCAGAAAGGACCAAAAAGAAAACCTCTTCTTACCAGAAAGGACCACCACTTGCCCACCTTTAAAGCTTTGGCTGTAACTGCTTCAAAGGCTAAAGATTGCATCCAAAGTAAATCATTTCAACCTGAATTCTCCACCACTGATATGAATAGTGATAAAGAATCTGTACCCCATGACCTTTGAGGCTAAGACCGACAAGCCACTTTCCCTTTCAAGCTGAATCCATCACTGTGATCCCTACCTATCACTATGTGAAAGACAAACCTCACCTTACCCTACCTGTCATTATGTGGAAAACAGACCCCACCTCACCTTTCCTCTGCTCAAGCAGCATGTTATGGAGGAGTTCAAGCTCAACTGATCTGACTTGTCTGAGATTGAATACAAATCCGAGTCCGAGTCCAATTCCAAATCCAAGTCTGAGTCCATGTTCAAAGTCCAAGTTTGAGTTCAAGTTAGAGTCCATATTCAAAGTCCGAGTTTGAGTTCGAGTCTGAGTCTGTCATTCTTGTATTCTTCTTTTACTTTGTACTATCTTCTCCTTTTGCAATAAAATATTTATGTTATTTGTGCAGTTTTTTATTTTCCCATCTTTCTTATTTAGTCTAAAGTAGTTGTGTCTCAAAAAAATAAATAAATAAAGAATTAATGAATTCTAGCAAGCATTTGCATTTCACCATGAAATCCACCATAATTTGAAAGAATCAAAACTTGAGGTATTCTTGTGCCCGCATCAATAGCCGCTTCACTAGCTCCCAACAAAAGGATAGTCAAAATAGTAGAGAACATTAAGTGGTGATCTCTTCAATTGGAGCAGACCAAGCTAAAGGCAATCTAATGAAGTTACCCATTGCACTTTTGGGTAATCAAACATAACACCTCAACAAGGGGCAACAATCTCAAAAAGGACCTGCTATCCTCACAAGATTTCTATCTAGACCAAAGAATTCAATGGAATGATCTAGACAAAGGTCAGAGCCCTAAGATGAAGGAAAGCAGTAGTCCAAATTATGGTGAAATAATTTTTAAATGCCAAAATTCATTGATTAGCTCGCTAAGTTGAAAACCCGAAAGGGCAGCTTAGGCAGAAATTAGAGCAAGCTCGTCGAGTTGAAAACTCGAAAGGGTGGCTCAGGCAGAAGTTAGAGCTAAAAAAAAGAAAAAAAAAATAGTCATCTTAGTCAAATCATTATGTCTCTTATGTCCTTATCTCGCATTAAGGGCATATCTTCTTAAGTCATCATCCTCCGACTCTCACCTTCCGAATCATCTCTTGTTAATCTGTCATGGTCATGTCTTTCATATTATCCTTCCTGTTATCCGTCACGTCTCTTAGCTCAAGCAGATAAGTTGCCTTTATCATTCATTAGGGGCATATCATTCCTATCATCCATCACGTCTCTTAGCTCAAGCAGCTAAGTTGCCCTTATCATTCATTAGAGGCATACCCTTCCTATTATCCGTCACGTCTCTTAGCTCAAACAGCTAAGTAGCCCTTATCATTCATTAAGGGTATATCCTTCCTGTCACCCGTCACGTCTCTTAGCTCAAGCAGCTAAGTAGCCCTTATCATTCAATAGGGGCATATCCTTTCTGTCATCCGTCACGTCTCTTAGCTCAAGTAGCTAAGTAGCCTTTATCATTTCATTAAGGGTGTATCCTTCAAGTCATATGTCAAAGTCTTTTCGCTCAAAAGCTAAATAGCCTCTATCATTCATTCAAGGGAACGTCTTCCGAGTCGTCCTCCAAAATCAATCCAGTGTCTCCTTAAGAGTCCCGTCACTCTAAGAGTCTCTTCAATCTCAGTTAATAAGATAAGATGTGCTTGTCTTCTCCATAAATGATGATGCGATAGCAAAATCATACAACCTCCCCAAAACTTTTTAAAAGGCCCAACCTACATTCTTTCAAATCTAAGTCTCCTTGGAAAAATCTCATCTTCCAAGGGCCAAGCCCACCAGAAATCCTAAGTCTCTCAAGACTCATGATCCTTGAAGCCCAGTATCCTTAGCAAACCCAGAGTCAAGCCATGACTCCCAAGACCTATCATCCTTAAGCTAATTAAAAAGGGCTTGAACCAGTCAAAGCCCATCCCATGCTTCTTTTAGCAAATCATGTCATCCTTCTAAGTTTGAGCCTTCTTGGCAAATCATACCATCCCTCCAAATCCAAGCCTACTTGGCAAAATCATATCATCCTAAAAGTCCAAGTCATTTGGACAAGCAAAATCAAAGGGCAAACCAGCTATTCAAATCACCTCCAAAAGCCATGTCCAGGACAAACTCTTAATAGATGGGTCACATAAAACCAAATCTTCTCTGAGGCCAAATCTAACCGAGCCTTCCTACCCAAATCCTCCTTCCAGACTAAACCTGACCTAGTCTTCCAATCAATAATCTCCTCTAAGGCCAAAATCTGATTGAGCCTTTCAAGAATAACCTTTCAGGCTAAACCGGACCTAGCCCTCTAAGATAACCTTTCCAAGCCACACCGGATTGAGCCTTTCAAGCAATAACCTTCTCTCAAGCTAAACCCAACCTAGCCTTCCAACATAACCTTCTTGGCCCAACCTAACCGAGCCTTCCCACTGAATTTTCTCCGAAGCTAAATATGATTGAGCCTTCCAAAATAACCTTCCAGGCCACACCTGACTGAGCCTTCCAAGCATGACCTCCTCCAAGGCCAAAACCTGACTTAGCCTTCTAAGAATGACCTTCTCCAAGGCCAAAACCTAACCTAGCCTTGACTTCTTCCTAAAACCAAATAATCGAGCTACTTTTTTATCATCCTTCCAAAATAGGGGTACCCTCTCTCCTAAAAGATCAACACTCTCATATTATATTGACCCTTCACAGGTTCAAGGTATTCAAATCATAAAAATCTTTGCATAGTCAAATGTATTTCACACTAAACAGGTCGTTAATCAGAGCTCCTAAAATCAAGACTGATCATTAATCTGAATTCCATGAATCAAGACAGATCATCAATATGAATTCCATGAATTAAGACAGATCATCAATCTGAATTCCATGAATTAAGACAGATCATCAATCCGAATTCCTGAATCAAAATGGATCATCAATCTGAATTCCTGAATCAAGCAATCAAAGGATCCTACACCCAAACCAATCAATTTTAACGTAATAATCAGACCTATCCTAAGATAGCCTTAGAATTTAAACCTTAAATCTGAATTAGGTTTCCCTTTTATAATCAGACCCATCATAGGATAGCCTTAGGATCTATACTTTAAATCTAAATTAGGTTTTTCTTCATAATCAGACCTATCCTAGGATAGCCTTAAGATCTATACCTTAAATCTGAATTAGGTTTTCCTTCTACAATCAAACACATCCTAAGATAGCCTTAAGATCCTTTTCCCCTAACAGACCGGGAATATCATTTTCATTCCAGATTTTCCCAAGCAGACAGGGAATATCACCTCATCCACCCGTAAATGTCTAGCAATGATCACCTAGACATCCCTTTGGTTCCTTTTACCACTTTCATCAAATTCAATCATTTTCTCAACTAAGCATATCCAAATTCTGATTTAGACATCTCTTTGATTCATTTTACCATCTTCCTTCGTCATTTTTCTACCCAAACATGTCCAAACATCGACCTAGGCATTACTTTGGTTCATTTTTTCCATCCCTTTCCTCAAGTTCACTATCATCAGAATCGCCTTACAGACAAGCCAATTTTGATGAGGGGGCAACTGTGAATCCTTAATTTTGCACGCTCTGGCATAAAACCAAACCCTAGAGGCACCTAGACTCGGTAAACAAACCTCCGAAAGTTGAAATCGTCAAAATTTCAAAAATCAAGAATTCGAGTCTCGGGACCCAAGAACCATCCCTCAAGCTTCTAAATCATCCTTAGATCATCCGAGATTTAATAAAGAGCACAACACAACTAGAATCATGTAAAACGGACATGAAACGAGCGAGAACAGGTGAAAACAGGCCGAACGGGCTGAAGCGGGGCCTATGACCGCATAGGCCCATGCGGTGACCGCATGGCCATATGCGGTCACCATTACATGACCGCATACTACCATAGGGTGACCACATGGCTGTATGCGGTCACTGGTTCTGATTCGCGATCCCACATCAGGAAATATGCAGTCCTGCCTCCTACCTTCTTTCTATATAAACTACCCCCCTCAGCTCTCAAAAGGACACTAAAAATTTGCTAAGTAAAGCCAATTGATTAAAAGCAAGTAGTTTTATTAGGCTTGGTTTGAAAAGAACGTGCCTTCAGTTTAAAAGTTTTATTTTTGGGTGGTCGTTTCGAGGTTGCTTTCCTCAAATCAGTTCGAGGAAGTCCCCCATAACGCCATCCAAGTAGCCGTTTAAAGGATGTTGTTCCGCCAAGTCAAGAAGATGGAATTGCGATCTCGCCGCCCGCTATCCGAGGCTAGTCCGCCGCTAACCGAGACAAGTCTCCTCCAGGTATTTATTTTCTATCCTTTTCTTTTATTTATTTATTTTTGTTTTTATTTGCTTTTTATTTTCTTTTTAGTTTAGTTTATTTTATTGCCTTGTCTATTTTATTTTGCATAATTTATTATTTTTCCCTTTTTCTTTATATATTCCCCTTCTCCCTAATTCCCTTCTTTCTTTAATTAATCACTTTAAAAAGGCATGTTAATTAGAATATGAATTAATTAACTTGTTAATCAATCAATTTTTTTGTTTGTTAATTAAAATCTGAAATAATTAATAACTTGGTAATCAATTATGTTTGATTAAAATCAATTAATCAACCCGCCTTTTAATCAATGATCTGAAATATGATAAAAGGCTTAAACAAACCCCATTCACAAGAAGGGCAAACTACGTGGATTTTGATTTCTATTCGAAGGGATACATAGGCATGCTTATCTAAAAGCATCAAATCCAATTAAAATAAATTGTCTTCCTCTCTCACTTTCTTCACATAGTTTAGATTTTATGTTTTCTTTTGTTTCTCTATTTTGTTACTTTTGTTGTGGATTTAATTTGGGAAATATGTGACTTTCCTAGAATCCATAAGGGTTAGAGAGAGTATCTCCTAATTTGATTTATGTTGTAAATTTAATATTTCTATTGTTTTCTTTATTTATTTCTTTTATTACTTTACTTTAATAATAGTTCATGCATATTTAATTGTTCATATATTTATAAACTATTCATGAAATCAATTTTAAGTTGTATTAAACTTGTCAAACTAATAAAAATGAACCGAAAACCTAGTTCCCGAATTCTCTTTGGTTTCGAGACTAGTGATTTTTTTCTTTTGGGATATAATTGGAGTCATTAATGAGTTTTTACCTTATATTTTCCCAAATAAAAATAATGTAAGATGGCGACTCCCAAAACACTTTTCAAAATCAACCAATCTGAACCCGAGGGTTCCATCGTGAGTACAAACTCAAATGAGCATTTCGATTCCCTCTAGCTGATCGGACCGGTGCTCGGGTAAGGCCTCACAGTCGGCCATATTAGTATATGGTTGGGCCTCCCACTTTGTTTCACAAGTTTATGTACAGTTAACTTGCCATTTCGACAGTTTTTGTGAAATGACTGTTTTACCCCTTTTTATAGTGTACATTATTGTAACCGATATCAATGCAGTTTATTAAACTTATTTTCATTAATCACATTATTAACATTCTTATGAGTACTTATGTACTATAATATCAAAGTAAAAGAAAATTTCACAAACGTTTAACTGAGCTTGTCCAAACTCATATTTGGTCTCACTATCTCACTAATCAATTAAATTGTTTTTCTATGGCATCATCGATAATTTATAAGAATTAAAGTGATCTTGGGTATTATAAGGATATATATTGTCATGGTATGTAAATAATTAAAGGTGGATTAAGTAAATAATTAGCGTGCTTAATTGCAAGGTTAGGTATGCTTAAAAATTACAGGGAAATTAAGAAGTGTAAAAAGGTAAATTTGGAGGAGGGGTAAAATAGTCATTTGACCAAGTAAAATTTAAAAAAAGAAAACAATTGAAAGTTTCATGGGAATGTCGGCCAAGGAAGAAAAGAAATGAAAAAAATGGAAAATGGAAAAGAATAAGAAAAAGGAAAGAAGGAGGAAGCTTCCTACTTCCTCCTTCTTTTCCATTCAAAGTTCTTTAACTTTTTTTTTTCTTCATCATTTTCTCTCAACTCAAAAGAGTTTACTACTCCATTTGAGAGTTTGTACAGCCACTTAATCTTAAGAAGATTGATCCAACTAAAGAGATAAGGTTTAATTACACTTTTATTAGTAATTACAAGTCATACATGGCTTCCTTTGTTAGGGTTTTGGATTAGGATAAAAAATTTGTCTATTAATTCATAGTTTTCAAGGATAAATTAGGAAAAGTTAAAAACATGAAAGTTGTTGGTCTATATAGTGTCTATATTAAAGAAATATTTCAGATCATTTGGAGTTTATTTGGTAGGGAAAATGAATATGGAACCACAGATTGCCAGATTATATCCTGTGTAAAATAGAATTGTATATAACTATTGTAATTGATTTAATTTATTAAGAAAATGAGATTTTTTTTACA
Organism: Vernicia montana; assembly: GCA_949750685.1. Lineage (NCBI taxonomy): Eukaryota > Viridiplantae > Streptophyta > Magnoliopsida > Malpighiales > Euphorbiaceae > Vernicia > Vernicia montana. The sequence continues at coordinate 9,640 of CATKHJ010474816.1, forward strand.
AAATTTGGTATGAAGATCCATATACATATTATTTATGTCTCCTAAAAATTTCAAAGTAAAAGGATAATATTTAGTATGGTAAATAATTGGCTTAGTATAGACTGCTCTGGCTGTCATGCAGGATAGCAGTCCAAGATTGACCCTCTGATTTAAAAACCTTAGAGACTAAATTAGAGGAAACACAAAACATAAGAAATGTTTATTTATGTGTTTTCTAATATTAGGTTAAAGTAATTTTACATTGTATATGTACGTTATAAATTACAAGCAGATTTGTAAGGAATGGTCATTCTACCCCTGCAACAAGAGCAAAACAAACTTTAAAATTTTTTTGAGAATTATTTAGAGCTCATTTTGATCTGAATTTTGGATATGTTATATCCTTATATGTATATTTTAATATGAAAAAGTAATCAAGTCATTTAAATTAGTATAACATACATTATGACAGAAACAATCTTGTTAGGCCAGGATAGATTACAAGAATGTATACATGAAATTATGAAATTTTAGTTTATAATGAGTGATTGAATGAATTCTCATTGTATGTATGATGGATTGTAGCTATTATAAGTGGCCAAGAAAGTGAGGAGGAGCATGATGTAGTGGATCAACCTTGTTACATGAGGTGAAGAAAAGAAATTATGTATGAAAGCTTTAGATTAGAGGTGAGTAGATAATATGCATTATGCCATCATTATGGATTTGTTTTCCATGTTATATTTCATTACAAGATTTTCATGAAAATGATATTTCAAGTTCCATATTTTCATAATTATATATTCCATGAATTTCAAGAATAAGTTTTCTTGTTTCAAGAATGAAATTTTAAGTTTTATATTTTCATGATTTCCATGTTATTATTTATAAATTTATAAGCTTTATATGTTTCATGAATTTCAAGTAAAAGATTTCAAGCTCCATGAACTTCAAGAATATGTTTTCAAGGTTCATGATTACATGATTTCCATGTCATTACCTGAAATTTTATAAGTTTCACATGTTAAAACTTTACAAGTTTAAAATTTCAAGTTTCTTAACTTTAATGTTCAAGATATTTAAATTTCATGTTTCCATGATTTTCATGTATAAGGTATTCAAGTTTCATGATTTCAAAATTTTCAAGATCAAAATATTCAAGTCCTATGTTTTCATAATTTTCATCTTTAAGATAATCAAGTTTCATGTTTCTACGATTTTCATGTCTAAGGTTCTCAAGTTTCATGATTTCATGATATTCATGTTCAAAATATTCAAGTTTCACGATCTCATGATTTACATGAATTTACAAGTTAATTGTAGTATCACGTTTCCATGTTCATAAATTTACAAGATTGTAGAATTTCTATATTTTATTATTTACAAGTTGAATGAGTTATCAAGTTATCAAGTTCATGTGTTTGCAAAAATGTAAGTATTTCTTCCTATTTATTTATTTTCATGAAATGAGAATGTGAGCAATGAAGAGAAATCCTCCAACTGATGGGAGTTCCATCAAGCTATGTGCACATAGTAGCTCATTTGATAAGGCTAAATTTGTCAAAGTTCCACCTAGGGGGCCAAGTGTCCTAGGGCATGAGAACCTGATCAGTCTTGCTTTTCATGATACAAGTACAAGCTCAAGCTCAAGTTATTAAGTTTACAGGTTCTCATGTTACAAGTTGATTTCTGTTTCATTTGTGACTAGAGATAGAAAAACTCGATCCACCCCGACGGGGAACCCGTCCCCGCCCCGCCCCGATCCTAGTCTCGATTCTATAAAATTAATATATATGTATTTTTTATTATAATTTCATATTACATATATATATAAATTATTAGTTTTCTTTAAAATTATATTATTGAGTATTTAATTTTATTATTATTATTTAAATATTAATTAATAATATATAAAACTT
>CATKHJ010474830.1:0-22845 GCA_949750685.1 Vernicia montana
AAAACCAAAGTAAAAGAGACCAAAGTATAAAACCACAACTAAACTAAAAGAAAAGAAAGAAAGCTTAATACGGCACACAGAAGCAAAAAAAAAAAAAAAAATTAATAACTTATTCGCTGGTGGGACCAGCAGACTGAAGCAGTATGTTGACCGGATCCCGATTAAAAAAAACCTAAATTTAGAATTAATTTTTAAAAACACCTAAAATTGGAAATACTTTCAAAAAAACACATAAAATGATAAATATTTTATAAAAATTTCCTAAAATGGTAAATTGGCCGAGTAGGAGAATCTGGAATCTCATTTAACATTATAAACAAAATTTCCAATAAATTGATAAGAGTTGTTAAAGGAAAAGTTACTCTTATTATATAACACACATATTATTTTGACCTATTTAACCTTTTACAAATAAAAATATATAATAATATATAATCAAATAGGGTTCTTAAGAGTTTAATGCTAAAAAAATAGGGTTAACAGTTAGTTTATAACTTTTTTTTAAGTAAATTACTATTTCGTCATTGAAATTTGACCTAATTAACTAACTCATTCTTACTTTTTGAGAAATTAACTAATTAGTTTTTCATTTTTTATTCTGTCGATTAAGTGGTCATTCCGTCTATTTTTGCCATTAAAAATCTATAAAAAAAACTAAAATTCTCCTCATTTTCTTTTAAAATTTTCATTTATACCATATAAATAAAAACCCCAAAAAAATTAAATTTTCCTTTAAATTTGCCGTTCATTTTTGTTTTTATAACTTTTCTGAAGAAAATGGCTGCAAATAACCATTAAAAAACGAGAAATTAGCTTATAAAAATCAACAAATAACCAATAATAAAAGTTTAATTACCTCCTTGACATTACGATTAGAGCAGTGCAATGATTAAGGCTGAGCACAGTTCAGGAGAATTTAGAGATTATAAAATTTTCGGAATCGAACTGAATTTCGAGAATTTCTAAAATTGGATATCCGAAACCGAATCATGATATAATAATCTCCATACCGAACTGACCCGGTTTTTCGAGACAATTTGGTACGGAGATTCTGGTCTAATGGGACGGTTCGAAACGAAACGAGACAACGGAGATTCGAAAATTTTCTATTTTTAAATAATTAAAAATATATATATATTTTTTCAACTTAAACCAATTGCATTGAAATTAAATCAAAATATATACAATAAAAACAAAGATCAATCGGCTTATAATTTTATTAAAGTAAAATTGCTAAATTTGTTTGGCCTTCTTATATTTCGATTTTTAAGTTTGAACTTAATGGGTTTGATTAAAACTTATTTATTATATATAAATTAAAATCGGTTCTAATTTCGGTTATTTGATTCCGTACAATATGAGATGGTTCGGTACGGTTCTCGGTATGAATAACTAATGAAATACAGAACCATATCATAAAAAAATTTTGTACAATTTGATTTAGAGAAAATTTTGTCAACGAATATTTTCTATTCTGGATAATTTCAATTTGATTTTTAGGTATGATTCGGGGTTTTCGAGTCCATGCTCAGTCCTAGTAATAATTACCTTTGCAATTAATTTGTGGCCATTCTATTTTTTTTTGCATCATCTCAAAGCTTCAGAGATGAAGGATGCGATGGCGATGGATTGGGGCTAGCTTTGCCAGTAATAGTGCTCGGTGGAGGTGGATCGACTTCGGTAGGCATCGGATTTTGTTGCAGATGGATTTTTCTTTTTGGCCAAGGGTTGCAGATGGATTTGGCGCAAATGGTTTTGTTTGGTAGGAAAGAGAATGGAGAGAAGGGGGTTATGGGAATTAAAAAAATTATTTTCTTTTTTTAAAATTTTTTAACTGAAAAATGTAAAAAAATTAGTTAATTTCTAAAAAAAAAAAAAAAAAAAAAAAGAAAAGGGTAGAGATTAGTAGATTAGTTAATTAATTAAGTAAAATCTCATAGATAATTATTTATTTATTTATTTAAATATTAAACTATTAATATTTTGAACAAATTTATCAGAAGAAGCACTGTAATTATAATATGATACGTTGGTGATTTGAGTAACGCGAGATGAAATAATGAAAGAATCGAACGGAGAGCGTTGAAGTTGGGAATAGGAAGCATAATAGAAGAACACAGCCTTCAACTGAGTTCAATATCCGCCACGCTCGATCGATCGATTTCTCTCTCTCTCTCTCAAAATTATGCTCTCTTTCTTTAAACAATTTCCACAAAAGGAAGGAGGGAAACTTAATTCTAGGGCTTTTCTTCTCCAGAAACCCTAGAAATCTAAAAGATTCTCTTCTCTGAGGATTCTTGTACCCAGTTGGCCTGTTGAGGACACAGAGAAACAAAGTGTTGAATTTGTAATATAAACGGTCAGTTCTTTCCTTTCAACTTATTTACAATAATTTATTTAAATACCCATTAAATTGAATACTGTTTACAACACGTTAGGCAATTCATTGGATAGTGATAGAGTAGAATTGGATGGAAAACGAAGTGCTTGAATTTGATATAGGCTTAGGAGGTGGAGATGATGATGGAGTGGACATTGAGCATCCTATTGATGATGAAGACATGCCTGATACTCCTCCTCTTCTTACTGCTCCTCTTACTGGTGCTGGTAGCGGTGAAATTTTCCTTCCTGAAGGTGACCTTTTGGATCTTGAGCCTTATGAGGGCATGGAATTTGAGTCTGAAGAGGCTGCCAAGGCTTTCTATAATTCCTATGCTAGGCGTGTGGGTTTTAGTACCCGTGTCAGCTCATCCCGTCGTTCCAGGCGTGATGGAGCTATTATACAGAGACAGTTTGTCTGTGCCAAAGAAGGGTTTAGGAATTTGAATGAGAAGCGCACTAAAGATAGGGAGATCAAGCGTCCCCGTACTATTACTAGAGTCGGATGCAAAGCATCCTTATCTGTGAAAATGCAGGATTCTGGGAAATGGGTTGTGTCCGGGTTCATTAGAGAACACAATCATGAACTGGTTCCGCCTGATCAGGTCCACTGTCTCCGTTCTCATAGGCAAATATCTGGTCCTGCTAAAACCTTGATTGATACATTGCAGGCTGCTGGTATGGGTCCCCGTAGGATTATGTCTGCCTTGATAAAAGAATATGGTGGAATTAGCAAAGTTGGTTTTACAGAGGTTGATTGTCGGAATTACATGAGGAATAATCGCCAAAGGAGCTTAGAAGGAGACATCCAGCTTCTTTTGGATTATTTGAGGCAAATGCATAACGAGAATCCCAATTTCTTTTATGCTGTGCAGGGGGATGAGGAGCAGTATACTGGCAATGTTTTCTGGGCTGATCCAAAGGCCAGGACAAACTATACTTATTTTGGTGACACTGTTACATTTGACACAACCTACAGGTCCAACAGGTATCGCTTACCCTTTGCACCATTCACAGGGGTAAACCATCATGGACAGCCTGTTTTGTTTGGTTGTGCTTTCCTGATAAATGAAACAGAAGCCTCATTTGTCTGGCTGTTCAATACATGGCTCACAGCAATGTCTGGGCGCCATCCAGTATCAATCACCACTGATCATGATGCAGTGATAAGATCAGCCATCATGCAGGTTTTCCCAGACACCCGCCATCGCTTCTGCAAATGGCATATCTTCAAGAAATGCCAGGAGAAGTTGTCCCATGTGTTTCTGAAGCACCCAAATTTTGAGGCAGACTTTCATAAATGTGTTAACTTGACTGAGTCGATTGAGGAATTTGAATCTTGCTGGTTGTCACTTGTTGATAGATATGACCTCCGTGAACATGAGTGGCTTCAAACGATATATTCTTCTCGAAGGCAGTGGGTCCCAGTATATTTGCGGGATACTTTTTTTGCAGAGATGTCCATAACCCAACGAAGCGATAGCATGAATTCCTACTTTGATGGTTATGTCAATGCTTCAACCAATTTGAACCAGTTTTTTAAGTTGTATGAGAAAGCTCTTGAGAGTCGGAATGAGAAAGAAGTGAAAGCAGATTATGATACAATGAACACTTCACCAGTTTTAAAAACACCATCTCCAATGGAGAAACAAGCATCTGAGCTTTACACGAGAAAATTATTTATGAGATTTCAAGAGGAGCTAGTTGGGACACTAACTTTCATGGCATCCAAAGCAGAAGATGACGGGGAAAGTATTACGTACCAAGTATCAAAGTTTGGGGAAGATCATAAAGCCTACTATGTTAAATTCATTGTTTTTGAGATGAAGGCAACTTGTAGTTGCCAGATGTTTGAGTTCTCAGGTCTCCTTTGCAGACATGTTTTGGCAGTCTTTAGAGTGACTAATGTGCTTACTCTTCCTTCTCATTATATTCTGAAACGATGGACAAGAAATGCCAAGAGTAGTGTTAATTTGGAAGAACGTGCTACTGATGTATATACCAATTATCTAGAATCTCACACTGTTCGATATAATACCCTACGCCATGAGGCCTTCAAATTTGTCGATGAAGGTTCCAAATCACTAGACACTTATGATGTTGCAGTGAGTGCTTTGCAAGAGGCTGCAAAAAGAGTAGCGTTTGCAACAAAGAATGAAGGGAGAGGTGCTATGGTGAATGGTCGCAGTAGGGGCGAGTTGGCAAGTAATGGGAGCAGGGCGAGTTTTTCCAGCGGGAATCATCAAGGCAGCTCCACCCAACATTTGTCTGAGGTCAGAATCTTGTTTACTTCTTATGATTCCATGCTTCATCATCTCCTTACAAGTACATGATGACCGCCATCTTCATTTGTTGTTTCCATTTGCTTTGTTTGTTTCTTCAAACCTGCAATTTACATACAATTTTCCTACTTTTGTCTGTTATTTATTACTAAATACTTTTTCTTTATATGGTTCCCTTGCCTTTCCAACTACCCCAGATCTTGTTGAGTTTGATGTGAAAATCCCATGACTCAAGTTTGTATTTGTAAGATGGAAGAGTATTTGATGTCAACGGGAAAATCCTGTTGTTTTCCAAATTATGATGACTACTAGGAAAGAGGCAATGATCAGAAATGTGTTGTTGCACATTGCGTTTGCACTCTCGAATTAATAAGAAACCTCTGCATACAATTTTTTTTTTCTTTATAGATCTCATCTTAAGACTGATGGTGAGCAATAGAGAAAAAGGATTAGCGGGTTAGATCATGCTAAAGATGAAGCCCTTAACCAAATAGAATGAAGGAAAAAGATCTGTATATAGCCTTCCCAACTAATGTGGGATAAGGCTTGGTTGAGTCAAGTTGAGTTTAGTTAGTCAAGTAAATCTAATGCTCTGGGATTTCACTTATGGACAGGCCTAATTGTTAAGGTACCCAATATTCTTTGTTCCAAGTTAAAATGGATTCTAGGGTCTATTTTGGGTAGTTGTATTTGAAATGATCAAGTATTTTGGATAGATGTGTGTTTGAAATGATTATGGACACTAAGTTAATAGGTTCGTTATGTTTTTTGTCATGTTTACTTCACTCAATTTGAAATTTTCCTTGTTATTGATTGAATGCATCATAGGAATTTCTAGGTTTGTTCCTGTTTCCTCTGTAAAACTTATAGGGTAATTGTGATATCATAGTTATGCTAAATAAAGTGCCAATTCTGTATCCATACATAAATATATGCCATTTAAGTCATGCTTGGTGTAGCTGTTCGAGACCAATTGTGATGCAAGTGGTTTTTTGTTGCATAATCAGCACAGTTATTGGTAGGTTTTGCATGTTGGATGAATAATTGCTCACTAAAAAATGTATTTCTAATAGAAAGAAAAATTTAGTGATCAAACCTCAAATCTTTATAAGTTGTAAGATGAAGGCTGTTGCACTTAAACATGTAAAGATTAAAAATAGAGAATTTATTGCAATTGCAACAGATTTTAAGCATAATAGCGGGTATTCAGATACTGTGTTGGAACTTGAATTTTCACTCCTGGTTTTTGAAGCAGAAGCTTTACATGTCAACACATTTGTATGCTCCTCATGTCTGGTTTGACAATGTGCCATGTGGGAACCACTTGTATTAGCTTCTGCGGCATGTTTAACCTTGTTTGTTCACATTATAACTTTGCAGGATGACATGGACAAGAAGATCCAAGAACTTGCCAATGAGCTGGAGTATGCAAATCGTAAGTGTGAAGTTTATCGGGCTAACCTGCTTTCAGTCTTAAAAGACATCGAGGATCATAAGCTACAGTTGTCAATTAAAGTGCAAAACATAAAGATTAGTATGAAAGACAGTATATAAAGGTGCAATGCAGTTTTATCATGTGGTTCCTATTGTAATTCCCTGTCATCTCTCCCTCTAAACTAATTTTCGAGTCAATGTGCATCACCACTCCCTAAACCTGTTGACCTTGAAGGTAGCCTAGATTTTGTGAAATCTTTCGGTTCATGTGCCTCTTGTACAGTGTACTTATCATCTTAGAATGAATATTTTGAAATTGATAGCCTTGTGTCTAAAATGCATTTGTAAAGATTTTTCTTTAGATCATTTGTTAAGCCATTATGAAACTACTTGTTAATGACCATTATAGGAAACATGATGAATCCACACGCATACAAACTTTAATAGTAAGTTGCTTAATATCCTGGATCTTAAATGTGATGCTGCAATGGGGGAAAGAACAGAATAATGCCTGTGATGAGCACATAATTGGAGTGGTTAATTATTAAAAATTCATTTTAGTTGAGATTAACCATATGACTATATGAGTAATTGTATCTGACTGGAATACTTTGGAGGAAATTATGCAATAGGTATGAAAGGCTTTTAATCACTGTATCTCTCTTTCCTGTTGGCTTTGGAGAATAGTCTAGAGGGCATCATTTCAGCTCTTTTTCAATTTTTGGCACCTCCACCAGGATTTTGTTTTGGACAAAAAATAGCAAATCTAAATAAATAAAAATATTATATTCAGAGATTTAATGGATTATTACTAATGGCTTCTACAGATCCCACCTCCATGAAAAACGCAAGGACTGAAACTAGTCCAACATATATTCAGTTGATGCACAAACCCATCCTTTTACAATCAACATGCATTTTGTATCTGGCAATATAATCAGAGTAAGACTCGGCATTATAGGTAGCCAAACTCGCCAAAGTAGAATCCAGAAAATTTTAAAATGGAAATACATTTCCAACATTAAATTAAAAGGATATAATTCTACTACAATAACAATGCAGCTATGTTTGCATTACCAGTGTCATTTAACTCGATCTTAGATGCATACCTCATCAGTCGGTTGACAGCGAAAAATATACTTGCCTGAAAGCCCCCTCCCTGTTCCTACAATGTCGAGTCGTCCAACAAATTACAGCACAATCTAAAAATATGATACATTCTAAACTACATTGTGACTCCTAGCCACCCCCAAATTTCTGCACATGCCTGGCGTGGATCTCGCATTGTGGTCCCAGTATTAGTATTAAACTTTCAATGAAATTCAGAATCATAAAACTTTCCCCTACATATACATACTCATTCTTTCAGACTACGCCTTGCATGCTGAACTTTCACTGAAAGCTTCAACTTCTGTTCTTCCATATCTCTCAAAACAGCTAGCAAGTTTGCTCTATATACTTCACAGCGTTGATTTGTGCTCTCCAACTCAGCAGTCAAATCACAAATTTTCTTTTCCTTCTCGTCCTGATAGTAGAGGAAGAATAACAAATTAAAAGAAAAATAAAAGGTGGTTCTTGCATTAATGTTTGCCCATTATAGGATTGCATCCTACTATCACGGACGAATCTAGTATCATTTTTTTGGGAAGGAAAAATTAATACTGCAAACTTATTTTATGAAAAGTTCTATTATAATTTTTACATATATAACTTGTATTTAAAAATTTATAAGTCATACATAATAACAGCCAATGCAACTATTTCCTAGTGATTTTCAAAGACCAACATATATATATATATATATATATATATATATATATATATATATATATATATAGCACATTTTCCCTTTATCAAAATCTATCTTGCACTTTTTTCCCAAAATCTATCTTGCACTTGTTGAACCTTAATGTTTTTAAATGCAAAGCTCAGGCCATGTCATAAAAAGAAATGCCACTCTCTATGAGTTTGTGAAAAGGGATCTTGCATGCTAGACTTCCCAAAGAACAAATCTCCTGCTTTCGAACTTTAGTTACCAGAAGACTCATGATTTAACATGCAAAAACTCCACAAACAAAATGCAGGAACATGCTTCATTAGTCAACAAAAAACAATATAAATTGATCTGATAAACTAGAAACTCTAAGAAATATTTGACTTGGAAAAGATACCAAAACAAAATGCTTATGACTCCTAATAGGTTCTGCATGGAATAAATTTAAAGCCGCATAAATCAATAAACTTGTAGACGGGGAATTGGGTGAAATGCCAATTTGGGGCCTGAACTTTAGCCTAATTGTCAATGTAGGACCTGAATTCAATTTTGGTTCAATAAGGGACTTCAACTTCTAATTTGGGTCAATTTGGGGCCTGTCCGTCAATTAACATTAACAATCGTTAAAAAATTGGTAAACTGAAAAAGTGGGACCCACTTTATATTTTTAAATAATCAAAAATATTAATTTAAAAAATCAAAATTTTAAATAATAAAAATTAAAAACAAAATCTTCAAAAGCAACAAAAAATTCAAACGATATAACAATAAGAAAAAGAAGATGAAACGAACCGCAAAACCAGTGACGCAAATGGCTTTACAAGGGACAGTGAAGGCACCAAAGCAAATAGGGCAACAATCATCCAAAGGAGGACCACCAACACGATCATAATCCCTAGAGTTTTTCTCGATCTCTCCACCACCATCACCGCCGCCGCTGCCACTACCACCACCATTCTCATCATCCATGGAAGCTATGGAGCAAAGCCTAAGGAAAGCATTCTCAAGCTCGATCTCTCTCTCTACATATAGTATAGATCTCTGTTTTTATCTCTGCAAGAATTTTTCTTTGTTGTCCAGATTGGAACCGGGAACAAGCTTGCAACAGTCGGCAGTGACAGTCTTCTCCTCGCAGGCGATTGGAACACGTTGGTTCACGATGGCGATGGCCTGGCTCTTGGATGCCGTTTGTGGTGGTGATGGCAAGAATCCAATGGCTTGATCTTTGGCCACCGATGAAAATAAAGAAACTCAAGATCTAGGTTTTGTGGCTTGACATAAAAGCTCAAGAGACTCGAGATCGGGAGAGTTAAGATTTTAAAAAATAAAGAAAAAAGAGGGTTTTGTGGCTAAGATGAAACTCAAGATTTGGGTTTCATCTTTTTCCTCTTTTTTTAATTTTTTTTTTTTAAGTTTTAAAGTTTTTTTTTTCTTTTTGTTTAATTTTTATGTTTTGAAGTTTTTTTTATTATTTAAAATTCTATTTTTTAAAAGTTTAAAATTTTTATTATTTAAAAATATGGGGTGGGTCTCACTTTTTCACTTTACTAATTTGTTTTAACATCCATTAATGTTAATTGACGGACAGGCCCCAAATTGACCCAAATTAGAAGTTGAAGTCCCTTATTGAACCAAAATTGAATTCAAGTCCTACATTGATAATTGGGCCAAAGTTCAGACCCCAAATTGGCATTTTCCCCCAGGGAATTTGTAATTTAAAATAATTCTCTATTCTCTTGCTATTCATTTCTCCAATAAATAAATAATAATAACCAATCTGGACCTTTTCCTCAAGTAACCAAAGATAAATAAATAATAAAAATAAATAAGTCTTACACTCTGGTTGGTAAGATGGAAAAAAGGAAGGCAAGGGTAGAAAAAAAAGGAAAGGTTGGATTTTGACTTTTCCTTTTATTCGATTGCATGAAAGGTGGGTGGGTATTAGTTTCAATAAGCAAATTAATTCAATCTAGGTCCTCAGAAATCCCCCTTCCAAGCCTGCCAGAACTAAAGGAAGCAAATCCCGGCTTACCCTAAAAGCCCTCCTCTCTGGTGCCTACTGCCTTTGTCACTTTTTTGTTTCCCCACCTAAAGTTCGAACATATTTTTGCAAACTGACATTGTAACCTGAAAAATTCAAATTAGCAATTATAAAATTCCATATTCCCCCTTACCTTCTCTTGGCTCTGTTTCTGGCCTTTCTTCTTTTAGTCCAATAACAACACTGAAACTGATATGTTTCCAATCTCCCGCCTTCTTTCAACTCTTTTTCCCCTGGCTATATTTCTAGTTTATATTTTGGTCATTAACTTCGAAATTTATTTAATTATTGAATTAGATTTTGTATGAATTCAAAAATGATAGTCAGCTCAAACTTTCTCAAATTGAAATATTGAAAATTAGGAATCCCTTGAGATTCAAGTTTTTCTTAAGCCAAACCAGAAAAAATTGTCACAAGGGGATATCTTGTCTTCACTTCCACAAACAAGACAAGGCATTTTATCATTTTATCAATATTACCCTAATTTGAGAACTTAATTTCTTTTTACTCGAGTTAAAATTGAAACAAAAATCATATTATTTTATTATCAAGTAGAGGGCCAAAAGGTCAAATTGACCATTGACCCTAATTTCAATCAGAAGCAATTGTGCTTTTCAATTTTGTGAATTTGGTATATCATTTATCAAACTAATGATTCAATTAACCATGTTCGAAATTAAAAAACTAAATTGACAATCTAGCATAAGTTTAAAAACATTCTACATTTTGACCTAATTAATAATAAATAATACATTGTTCTTTCTATTGAAGTGCTGAAATTTTTGTTAGATACTCTTTAGTTATTTTGTATTTTGGAGAGAAATTGTATTTCAGATTTCTGTTAAAGACGTTGTTCCAGCAGGTCTGTTAACGGGTTTAGGTAGAAAGCAAGCTTACTTGTAAGTTAGAAAAAGCTAGATATTGGTTAGTATAGTTAAAAGTAAGCTATGGCTAAGGTATGGGGCTATGTTAAGGCCACTCTTTTGTACTTGGACTATGTATACACTCAACTATACAAGTGTTGGTGCATTGAATGATAGGCTGCCTCTTGAGGTTCAATTCTAGAACCTATGTTATGTGTAATGTGGCCAGCCCTTTGAAGGTTCAGTCACAAAACATGTCCTTGTATCTCTTAGTGTGAATGAAAAATGTCTGCTCTACCATTATTCAACACTTTCAATTTCAACGTAGGTTGAAATTGAAACTGAGTTTCCAAATTATGGCAAAATTGACAAAAATAAAAGCTAAGGCAAAATTGTAAAAGCACAAAAAAGCAAGGTTCTTTTTATCATCAGGCTTACCTTAAAAAAAGTATAACTTGAGAACTAAAGGTTATATATCAGGTTCTGGTAGGTTCCTTGTTTATTTATCCCGACATGATCATGCTTTGGGTATAGCATCATTCACCCGCCCCACCTACTAAATGGGATGATAATTGATGAGGGAAACAAAATTGCCATCTAACTTCTTATCTATACTCAACTGTTAGCAACAAATTGGAATAAATTAATATGAGTAACTGAGCTGAAATTAAGCTCAATATTTGGTAACCATCAATTCAAAATTACCCTTGCCCTTTAATGGAATTATAGGCACTATTTTGATGGAATCATATTCAAGACTTTGCAGAAAGAGAATGGAATAAGCTAGAAAGACAGTGTCCTTACTAGATATAGAGATCCAAATCTCAATGACTTTACAATTGTTGCATTCCAAGATTGTTGCTATGCTCTAAAAGATATATTTTCACTTCTTCAAATAATTCTACAGTAAAAGACTTCCAAGAAAAGCTTGAATTACCTTAATCATGGCCTTCATTCCGAATTAGGGTAGCAATATACAGGAAATATTTTAGAATAATAAGTTTGGTAATGAAGTTCAAAGTTCCAACTCCTTGGACTCAATGATCATTGGTAGTTTTTTGAAACTCAAAATGTCTTATGGGATGTATGAAAATCCTTGATATGACTATACTTGCCAGTGAATATTTAATGCTAAGATCAAAGGGAAAATAGTGGAAATGAAGTGTAAGTTGGACATTGAATAGGGAGGATGAGCCAATGTCCTCGTCAACTTTTATTGTGGATAAAAAGTACCTAGAAACATGATCTTTTAGGCTAGGGAGGGTGGTTTTGGTGGTTTTTAGGTTGGTAAGGCTTAGGCATCTAATTTGATTGTATCTCAAACTTCATTATCATCATACTACTACTTTCTATGTATTGAGAAGGAGCAATTTAGGAACTAATTTGATTGTATATCATATATTTTATTATCATCATGATGCTACTAATTTCTATGATGTAAAGAAGCCATCCTTAAACTTAAGAAGTGTCTCTCTTTGCTTTGAGGTCCTCTCTAGAATAAAGACCACTGTAGTAAAGATTAAAGTTCTAAAGATGGGTTATATTATTAATATTAAGGGATTAACATAGCGAAGTAGAGTAAGATCTCCTATCAAGATGCCTCCTTCAAGGCAAAGGGATATGTAATAGTGTCATGAGTGATTGAAGTAAGGTTGAATGATCAGCAATCTTAATATCTCTCTAAAAGGTGGTAAGATTATTGTCATTCTATTGCTTCATCTGTCATCCCTTCTTATTTCATTTCTTTAACACAGTTCCTGAATAAATACTCAACTCAGTTGAGTCTTAATCCCAAACTAGTTGGAGTCAACTATATGGATCCTTTTTCACTACTTCTCACATCATCTATGTTTGCACTTGAATATCTGCAATCTTTTGTGCTACTGCATTTGTTGGTCTATGATACATATTTAACTCCTAAATAATTGTTAAACAGAATTGAAAAGATATAAAAACATTTCTCTAGGAGAGGTATGGTTGGCAGTCCAAAATTGCATTTGGTTAATTAAGGAATTATATGTCTCATTCATTTAGCAGTGTCAAAAAAGATCACCCACAGAGAACTAACTATTTTTTTCCTTTTGAATTTCATAGAGACAATTCTATGATTTTCTATTGGTAATGCAATACCCCAACCCAAAATATAATATTGGATTGGAGTATTACTAGGATTAATGGTTAACGTATTTATTAATATATATTTATTTAAGATAATTAGCTAAGAGATAAAACTTGTAGGCCAAGAATTCTATTTGTACAAGGAGACTCGTAGATTACAATGTAAGAAAGAAAAGGAAAAAAGAAAAACAATATAAAAGGATAGGAACAAAATTCACGCTGATCATGAGACCAAAACGAGGAAATTAGGGTTACAATTCTAGAGAATCAGAATTCTTATTTTGGTTGAGCAAAGAGGAAGAAAATTCAAGAGGAGTGAGAGTCTATATTCTCTCATCGCCTAAGGTTAATATGATTCTTCAATTCTGAATATTGGATTTTAGTTTTAGTGTGGCAAAGATAATTTATTATAATTTAGAGTTGAATAAAATCTATAGAGGGGGATAAACCAATTAAAAGTTAGTTTAAAAAGGGTTGTGAGTTGATAGACAGATTTCTAGAATGATATTGGAGAGGATTTTCAAATTTTAGATATGATCTTTTAATATACTTATTTTATATCACTGGAAAGCTTCTTGAGTCTAGTTTCTAACACAACAAAAAGAGCTCAAATCCGATTTTTCTATAAAGAGTTATGAATGATTTAGTGAATGGTGTTCAGGCTGTGTGGCAGCAGCAGGACAGGGGTATTACAGGAATTTTCAAAAATTGTGTAGTGAGACCCACAAGACAAGATAGTTGAGTCTAGTTTATGTGAGTACAGATGGATTGGGAATCGGAGTTTTCTAGAGAGAGTTATAGCTAAATTACTAAGAGGTGTTCAGAGTATTAGTTGCTGAAATAAAGATTTGTTTTATGTTCTAATTTGTATGATTGCTTTGGTTAGGTCTATAAACCATAGATTTAAATCGCAGTCGCGTGTGATGGTATCGGGGTCATCACGGCCGTAACGTAACAGTAACAGCCAACCGCTACGCAATTTTTCCGCAAAAAATTGTAAAATGAGAAATATTGATATAAATTACTAAATCTAAAAGTTATAACTAATTAATAAGCATAATACTCTATAAATAAAGACTCAACATGTATAATTTTTGACCAAAATTAATAATTTAGAGAATACTCTGCATATTCTCTTCAGCCATGGCAGCAAATCTGCCAAAATTAATGTAACGGCCATTACATAATGGCCGTTATGGCCGTTAAGGCTGCATTTTTTTTTGTCCGTTCTTTCACGGCTGTAACAATAACGGAAGGCCAAATTTCCATTACATAACGACCGTTACGTCGTTTTTTAAAACCATGCTATAAACCTACTTTGAAGTTATTTGGATTTATTTTGGAAGCTAGGAAGGTAAGTAGACTCTCAAATTCTCTATTTATTTTATAAACAAAAGTAAAGGAAAATTGATTTTACATAAATTGATATTTTTGGCAATTGAACAAGGTGAATGATTTTGGATGAAAAACTCTTGAGAAAGGATATTGGAATTATGATGAAATTATATTTTATTACATTAACAAGGATCAAACATATGATTATTTTGTAAATTGAGTTTGCTTATATGAAATTATCTATATATGTGACGCAGGACGGGTTGGAGGGTGGGTTGCTTATAAAGTATGAATTTTAGGTTTACATGAAGGCTAGGGATGGGTAGAAACTATATGTGGAAGGCTGGGGCTTGTAAGTAAGGGATTTGAGATGCAAAACTTAAACAAAACAAAGAGTTATTGGCTGTTTTGGTGCTGTGAACAGTACCAGTGAGTAGTAAAACGGATGAACAGTAGCTTGAATAGAAAAATAGTTTAAACTTCACGCCTAAACTTCCTTGGACATCACACCCAAGATCCCATGGCATCACACCTAGGGTTGAATTGCATCACACAACTCGAAATAGCATAATTGCTGGTTTTTTTTATTCAATAACAAAGATAATTAAAAACATTACAATGCTAGGTATTTATAGACTCAAACAACTCCTAGTCCTTTAAGAAAAGGACTTCAAAACTAGTCTTCATCCCATAAGGATTTGGACTCCCAAAACCAACTAAAAGAAATAAATTCTTCCTAAACCAACGACGACTCAAAATAAGACTTAAAATTAAAAATAAAGACACCTAAGCAAAGCTGGAAATTACAGAATTGCCCTAATTTAAAAATAACATACCAGCAGTTTATTTATTTAGCTAGACACATGAAATAAACTCAAAAAGACTAGTAAATACTCTATAATTTCCCCAATAAACCCCATGTTAAAGCTGGACCAAAATCCTAGACTCGAGTCCTTGAATTTGAAGTTTCTTATCTTCCTATTTTGCATCAATATGTATGTATCTTTGAAATTGAAAAGTGAACCTGGAAATTAAATGATGATTGGTTTTGAATGGATTTTAATAACTCTCAGATGGCTACGTTTTGATCCCTGGTAAGTGGGATTTCGACATCCATAACATGTTCTTTCGGCCCCACTAATGGGTATAAAGTTAGTTTCATTTTGGCCCTGCTAACAGGCATAAAATTAGCTTTGCATTGTTATCGTCGATTTGGCCCATGTCACGGGTATATAGTGATTGTAGCAATGTTTGGTATGTGAGTTTGTTTTGCATTTTGTAAATGATGAAAGATGCTTATTTGTTTATGGTATTTGACTTAAATTGATTTGAAAGTTTTGATTGTTAAAATGTTTGGCTAATTGCTTTGTTATTATTATCATATGTATAATAAATGGAAGACTATGTTTGATCCGATAGTGAAAGCGAGTTTTTACTTGCTAAGCATTATAGCTTACCCCCACCACCCCCTTTTTTCCTTTCTTCTCCTCACAGATGAGTAAGAGATGACGTGTAAGCATGGAGGTTGGAGATCTTTAAAGAGTTGGAAGAAATTATTTTGTTATTGGAATTTCCATTATAATTGGATATTGATCTTTTAGTCTCTTTAAATTTTATGAGATATTTCAAGGACTTGTAGCATTTGACTTTATTGGATTTATTGTCATGATTTTGGGATTTTAATAAAAGTTTAATTTTGTAGTTAATATCCTTCATTTGAGATTTTAGAATGTAAAATTTCTTCGTAGGCTTCATATTATCTAAGAGTTATTTTTCTAGGTAATATGGTCATGTCAGGTCTTGATTTTGGGGCGTGACAGGTGGCCTTGCATATGGGAAATAGTATAGCCTATAGGACTTTGAAAGAAGCAATTCCTTCATTCCATAATGTGGCTTCACATAAACATGAGATTGGAGTGGTTAAGTAAATAATTCAACTAAATATCATTATAATCTTCCCTTTTTTTTTCACAAGTCTCATGAGGAAGAGTTAATTCTTGTTGTTCCTTTCTTCCAAGTTCTATGAGGTTGACAATATTAGCTTTTATGTGTCATCACCAAGGTTTTAAAAAATGAAAACAAAAATAGTTTCGGAATCAGAAATTATGTAATGGAATCATATTGAATTGGACTGTATCAAATTGAATCAGTTACCGCTATCATGAACAGATTTTCAAATTTTGCAAAATGACTCAAATAAATATTAAGTGAATAATTCAACTAAATATCATTATAATCTTGTGTGTCTAATAATTATAGTAAAAATTATACAGTCAGAAAACATTTATTACAAAATTTGTTTAAAAAATGTGTGATTTCCAATCTACTTGTATCATAACAGGAGATATCATATCGGCAGGCTAAAAATCCAATACATATGAGCTAATATTTAAAACCATGGTCATCGCAAAGGAGAAGGGGGCAAGCATTTACCCTAGAAGGAAGAGCAAGGCACTCTTTTACCGAAGAAGGAGAAGGAAAAAGGAGGGAGGGACAGAAAGGGAATAAAAGGAAAAAAGAAAAGTGTCATTCCTAGCTGGTTTTTAGCTTATGTGTCACGGAGGAAAATCATTTAAGCATCTAATATGAAGTTTCATATGAGCTATGGGACTTTAGTTTTGCTTTATTCAGATATATTGGGACTTAAGAGAATTATAAACAAGGTACTTGAAAGTTGCCAATATAAAACTATTGTAAAGCAGAAGAAGAAAATAAGGGTAACTTACTCTACCAACTGTTTTTTTGTACGGTATGAAGGTGGAAAACTGGTATAGATTTTGCATGGGAGGTCACTCCAATTGAAAGGCATCCTCTATAAGTACCTAAGGTTTTGGAATGGAAAATTATTAAACATAGCTATTTTTTCCTGTGAATTGGTAAGAAAGAAACAACACAAAAAGAAGAAAAAAATTTTGACTCCTTAACATGCGTTTAGTATACAGTATGTAGTGTGCCTCTCAGAATAATTTACTTTATGTGAGATACACCTACATTTTATTCAAGAAAATCTTGTTGTTCCTATGGAAGAAAAGGAAAAAGAGAATAGGATGTAATATTTGTTAATTTTCTGATATGAGGAAAGTCAATTAGAAACTAGTTAACCTAAACTTGGGAAAAACGGGTTTTTGACCTGGAAACTAATACACCTAGAAACTTCCCAATTTCAAATATACAAAATTGTTTTTTATCTAAAATCCAGAGTGACGTGGATTTTAGCAAATTATAAAACTAATCAGTAGTATAGCTTACGAAAAAAGCTCAAGCAAAATGGAGAAACCCTTAAACTAGGTCAGATCAAAAGGTAAAAGAAACTAACCGCAGACTGAAATGGGGACGGTCTATTTTCATCAACAACATGCAGCACTTGACTACTTCCATTGATCAAAGCTACACCCTCTGTGGCTCCAGAACTTTTATTCTTTGCAACAGCAACCTTCTTAGCAGCCTCTTGTAAAGCATCCATTGCCACATTATAAATGTAAATAGATTTTGCCCCTTCTTCTACATATTTGATTGCTTCCTGTCGCAAATTGTTATACCGAACAGTCAAAGATTCTCGAGAATTGTTTGGCAGTTCAGAAGCATGTTCATCCAACACAGCTCCACTCTTGGCATTTCTTGTCCATCGTTTCAATACATATTGTGAAGGAAGTGTAAGAACATTTTTTGCTCTAAAAACTGCTAATATGTGCCGACAAATTATTCCTGTATATTCAAACATTTGGCAGCTGCAGCTAGCTTTCATCTCAAAAGAATTGAAACTAACAGTATGTGCTTTGTGTTCTTCCCCAAATTTGGCTACACGATATGTGGTGATAGTTCCCGAGTCATCAACCTTGGTTGCAGGATTAGCAAGAGTCTCAACCAATTCCTCCTGAAATTTCATAAAGATTTTTCTAGTATAGAGGTTGGCAGCTTGTTTTTCCATAGGAGAAGGTGTCTTCAGAACTGGCATAGTGTTAGTAGTGTCATAGTCTGCTTTTAACTCCTTTTCATGCCAACTTGCTACAGCTTTTTCATACTGTTTGATCAAAATTTGTATGGTGGTTGATGCATTCACATAACCATCAAAGAATGAGTTTAAATCTCGACTTGCCTCACTTAACAAAAACTCTCCAAAAAAGGTGTTTCGCGTATAAACTGGAACCCACTGCTGTCTAGCATTGTACATAGACTGTAGCCATTCATTGTCCATGACATAGTATCTCTGCGCAAGTGATTGCCAAGATGATTCAAAGTCATCAATGGTCTCAGTCTCATTGATACACTTTTTAAATTCAATTTCAAAGGTAGGATGGGTTTGGTATATATGAGCCATTTTCTCTTGGGTTTCCCTAAATATGCCCTGCATACTGTATCGATGGCAAGTTTCAGGAAGAACTTGAGCAACAGCAACCTGAATGAGCCGATCAGGATCTGTTGTGATAGAGACTGGATGTTGACCAGACATAGCATGAAGCCAAGTTTGAAATAGCCAAACAAAAGAGGACTCAGACTCATTGAGAATTAAAGCACAGCCGAACAATATGGGTTGTCCATGATGATTTAAACCAGTGAAAGCAGCAAATGGTACCCTATACCGGTTTGTTCGATATGCTGTATCAAATACAACAGCATCTCCAAAGTAATTATAGTTAATCTTGGAATTTGCATCTGCCCATAAAATATTTCCACCAGAGTGATCAGTGTCACTCTGAATAGCATAAAAAAAAGCAGGATTCTCAGCCTGCATTCGTTTCAAATAGTCCAATACATGCTGACCCCCACCGCCGAGGGTCCTCTGCCTGCTACTACTCATCTAATTCTGAAGTAAACAGTATGATAGAGATTATTAAATTGCAATTTCACAAAAACCCTAGACTAGCAATCAACATATATTTAAGAGGCTTCTACAGTTCTACTTCTATTATCTATGTTAAAACTACTGAGTCATTTTGCAAAAATAAAATTCCACAAAAACAAAGCAATCAAATTCCATAAAATAGAAAGAAAATCAAATCAGTGCATATTTACAAGATGAAGAAGAAAAATGGGTAACACACCTGTGACGCTATTTTTATTGTTGATAGATTTCTGGAGATTCGAAACTCATAATATGTATGGTAGTTTCTTCTTCCGACGCCGGAAGGAAAAAGACTAAAAGGAAGAGCCGGTGGCGGATCGGAAGAAGTGTAAGAGGTAAAGGCGGTGGTGATTTGAAATCCGCCGTGTACTGGCTGTGTGAAAAGAATAGAGATATAGAGTAGGATAATAATCGCGGTCGTTTTGATAATTTTTAGTTTTTTTCTTTTTTTTAAACTAATCTGGCAGCAAAATGCAAATATTATTTGCGCAAGAGGAAACAAAATAAAAGTTATTTTCCTTTTTCCTTTTTTTTTTTTTTTTGAAATAGAGTGAAAATAAAAGTGTAAAGAAAATATATGTTATTTTTCTCTTTATTTTCTATGTACTTTAGAGAGAAAATAAAAAAAAATATTTATAAATCGGCTTATTAGCACAGCGAATCAAAAATTATAAGAAGAGAGAAGAAAATATGTAGAGAGAAAAGGGGTTTTAAACTCTTATTATTAGCTTGACCATAGTTTCTTTTATATAGATGAATAACTAGAGTTTAGTATATACAATATTATTGAAATAGCCCTATACTATAATTTCTGTAAAATATATACTCAAGGATGTTTAAGTAATATTCACATATTATAATTTATCTATAATACTCCCTCTTGGATATTACTTGCGCCATGAATATGCCTCATTAAAAACCTTCCTAGAAAATCCAGTGGAAAAAAATATAGCTAAAGAAAAGAGTACAATTCATGCGCTATTTTATCATTGCACAGATTGTCTCATTAAAACCTTTGGTTAAGAAAACCCTGTGGGACAAAAACTTGACTAAGAAAAAAGAGCACAATCTTATATTGATTCCCTCCCCTGATGAGGACAAGATTTTAAAACGGCACATATCAATCAATAAAACAAGCCATTCAAATATGACATTATATGAGGACTTAGTAAATAAGTCTGTTATATTGTCACTCGAGCGAATTTGGTGGATATTTATTTCATCACTATTCTTAAGCTTATGCATATTAAAGAATTTGGGTGAAATATATTTAATTTGGTCACCCTTGATTTATCCACTTTTAGTTTGTGAAATGCAGATTGCATTATTCTCAAAAAAACATAATGGAAACATATTTATTTAGGTATTTCAGGACTATAAAAATCTTTTAAAATTACAGTATCATTATAAGTAAACACATACTTAATTTGAAATTTATCCTTATATGGATCAGACAAATAACCAACATCCGCATGTAGACCAATGTCAAATATGAATTATATGAAAATATAACCAAATCAATAGTGGCTCGAAGATAACACAATAAGTATTTTACACCACCCCCATGTTTATTGGTAGGTGCAGAGCTATACCTAGCTAAGAATTTTTCTTGCAAATGCATATCAGGCCTGATGCAATTTGTAAGATACATGAATGCTCTTATAGAACTCAAATATGGTACTTCAAGACCAATTAATAGCTCTTTGTTATTTTCTTTAGGTCTAAAAAGGGTCTTTCTTCACTTTTGGTGAGCGGATACCATTAGTGTGCTTAAGGGAAAGGATTAATCTATGCAAAATTGCTTAAATACCTTTTCCACATAAGTAGATTGGTGTATTAGGACTCATTTAGGGATAAATAATCGATCTACAGGTCGATAGAAAATTTTGTTTCTCCTAAATTCATCTCGAACTCACTTTTCAAGAGTTCGTTAGGAGTCCTATTTAAATCATCAACATATACTGCAATAACATAACCATTATGTGGTATTTTATGACTATATATGGACATAGTGTATTATTAACATATCCTTCTTTCAATAAGGATTCAATCAAACAATTATACCACATACGTCCATATTGCTTTAATCCATACAAGGATTTCTGCAATTCGATGTAATTCATGTCACATATTTGTTGTGCATTTATTTCTATTATCTTTAGTCCTTCTGAGACTCTCATATAAATATCATTTTCACAAGGCGCATATCAAGCCTTTATTTAACTGCCATATTATTCAAGTAATGAAACGTGATCATTTTTATAACAGAATAATAAGTTTTCTCATAGTCAATACCAGGTCTATGCGAAAAAACCCTGGCAACTAGTCTCGCTTTATATCTTACCATTTCATTATTCTCATTACGCTTTCGGACAAACACCCCTTTATACCCAATTGGTTTCACATTTTAAGGAGTCAGCATTGAAGGAAAGGGTGGAGCCAACCGCAGCGGAAGCTAGGTAGTGGGGTGAAATTTCAAACAATTTAAAATTTCACTTCACCCATGTTTGGTCCAAACTTACTTTCAAACAATCAATTAATTAGTGTGTAAAACACATATGCAATAAAAGAAGAAGGAAGAGTAATCTCATTACCTCTTGTAGGTTCCTTCATTCTTTGAAAAAAGCTCCTCAAGTGTGAAGCCTCTAGATCATCTACACCTAGTTCCACCATCAAGTTTCCTTTGATTTTCTTTGGTTGTTCTTGAATCCCTCTCTTGGTTGCCCAAATTAGATTCAAAATCATGCCAACTAAAACCTTTAGGAAGATAGGTTTCTCTTTTCAATTGTTTTAGACTAAACCATTTTTCAATTGCAAACAATTATTCTTTCATAAAGAACGAAGAAAAGAATTTGAAGATTAAAAGAAAATTAAAGAAACATTTTCTTTCAATTCTTTCAAATCTCTAATCAAATTGTTTCAAGTGAAAAATTAATTCATTAAAAGTAATTATTCTTTCATAAAGAATAAAGAAAAGAATTTGAAGAACAAAAGAAAATATGAAGAAACTTTTTCTTCTTTTCTTTTCTCTCTTAAATCTCTAATCTAAAATTGTTAAATGAATTTCCATTATCTTGAAAATAAAACTCATAGCTTTATTTATACTACCCCAAGACTTAATCCTTAAGTCTTACTTTTTCACCAATTTTGACTCATCAAAAAAAAGAAGCAAAGATGAACTTTGCTATCAATTATGAAGAAGCAAAATTGGAATTCTCCAAAAATCAAAGTTGGACTTTTCTTTCACAAATTGTGAAATGACCAATTTATTCCTTGAGGGCATAATTGTCATTTCCATAAGCTAAAGTAGAAAAGACCATTTTAACCTTAGTGTAAATTCTCTAACCCCTAAACCCATCCAATGAGCTTAGTGAATAGTAAATTTTCTCTAACCCCTAAATTGCCTTTTTCCATATTACATATGGGCTTTAGCCACATCTCATGTGTTTAGGGTTTCCACTAAATTTAAAATTAATTATTTCATTTGTTTAGTCCAATTCATTTGAATTTAATCCTTTAAATTTGTATCCTATACAAATTAAGATTTAATTGAAATGAAACCTTTATAGATTTAAACTTCAGGACATGTTAGGGTCCTTGTAAATTTAATTACAAGTTCAATCCTTTTACCACTAATCAATTAATTAAACACTTTAATTAATTATTATGTAAACCTTTTACACTTGATTGGTGTTACTATAGGGTGTGTGACTTTTTAGGTTCATGTCTAATTAGCAATGGGAATGAGAAAATATTTTTCTCTACTAATGTGAAAT
>CATKHJ010474848.1:0-14578 GCA_949750685.1 Vernicia montana
TTTTTTTTTTTTCAAAGAAAGAACAAAGCTAACATTAATAGGGCAAGAAACCCATAAAGATACAAATATTCAGATAGTGCATAGGGTATTCCAACAAAAAACAACTAAAAATGACCTAAGGTCCAACAACAAACTACCCACAATTGAGTTTTCAGACTTGAGTTTCAAGCCCAATACAAAGAAATCAGCCCAAAGACTGAGAAAGAAGTTGAACAGACGCAAATACCCCCATCCCTTCTTCTCTCTGGACTCCATCGTCGGCATTACAACTGCTACCGCGAGAGACCAAAAAAACCAAAGCATTTATGGCTGGATATACCCCAAAAAATAAGTATCTCCATGCTTAATGACTTGCCCTCCACCGCCACAGAATCATCAAAGCAATGGTTCCCTAGCAAAGCAAAAGTTTAGGCCATAGCCTTAAATGAACCACATCTTTACCAGAGGCCTTAGAACTCAGCCACATCCACAAATCAAACTATTTTACTATCGCTGCAGATCTAAAGCTCCAGCTAGCCTCTTCTTCCCCCACCCATCGACAGGCAAATGCAGATAATACAAAACAAGAGCTAAATCGATGAGCAGACCAGACCTCGCCGTAGATCAAGACGGCATCATAGCCGTTAGAGACTAACTTCATAGAATCAAAATACCCGATGTGAACGGGATCAAAAGAAGACTCACAAAAAGCACACAACGACATTATTAATAAGGAAAACAAACAAAAATCATAAATCATGGAAAATACTAGAGGATCCCCTGGTGGCTGGAGCCGCCAGGGATTCCACCACAGGAAACCCTAGATATAAAGGTCAGGGACTTTTAGAGAGAGCAAAGAGAAATTCTTTTAGTATATATTATAAGCATGCATTTGTTTTTGGGTATTGTACACTAAGCAAACATTGGTAGAGGCATATTAGTTTTTCCTAGCCAAGAAGAAAGATAAAAAGAGCAAAAGTAGAAGGCATTATGTAATGTTATGCATTAAAATGATAATATGCTCGTATCCTCAAGATTCTTTCACTAATCAAGCTAGAAAAATTGCGTAATTCATAAGTCTCAATCATTAAGCCAGCAATTAGTGACACTAATCTGCATTATTCATAAACTAATACATAATTCCAATTCAAATTCGATTCAAATGTTGTTGAAACATTGCATTAAACACATCCATTTTAGTCCTAGTAAGTGCCAACCCAACCTCCACCCCACCTCTACCATCTCTACATTCTGAAAGAGATACGGCACTCGAAACATCAATTTGAACCACCTCAGTCTTTTTGGGTCTCCCCCAACCAAAATCTGTCTCATACACTCGTAATTTAGGTGATCCAGAAATCGTAATTAAGTTACCTTGTTCTGATATTTCTTTCCAATCTGACATCCATTTCTCTGCCCCTTTCAAAACTCCATTCTCAAGTTCCTTCACTGCCTTCGCAATAGCTTTTGCAGCTATTACAATCCCATTTTCTCCTAACAGTTCACTTCTTTTAACTGGCGCATAACAAACTGCTAGACAATTTCCAAAATATGTGATGGGTAACTTATCTTCTAGACGGTGTCGGCAATCGGCCACAAAACCCAAATAGTAAGGCTTATCATTGTTAACCAAATCACTATCATTTTCTTCTTGTGACTTGATCAAATTAACCCATATGAAAGCACATGTTACCACAAACGTTGATGCTTGTAATTGGCCGACGACGCTATTTGTAATCCAATCTTTAAGCTTTTGAATATGGGCTTGATCAATAACGAAAGTAGCTCTAACCTTATCCGCCAGTAGTTCATGTATTGAGGAGCCCATATCATAATCCCAAGAAGCAGCCCAATTCTTTAACTCCTTTAAAAAAATGGACTCAAGATCTGATGGATCTTTAATTGCATCTCTCACATGATATGGCAGTGATGACTTGTCAAAGCAATTAAGGTCTCCTTTTGATTTATAAACGGAAGCCCATGATTTAATGAAATGGTTAAAAGCCATCCCATCAACTACTACGTGGCAAAACTCAAAACCTATGCTAATGCCAGAATTTGGAAACAGAGTGATTTGCAAGGCCAACAATGGCACCACTCGTGTACCGTCTGGAGCCAAATGGGTAGAAGGCAATTTTGGAACATAAGGATGTAATTCTGTGACATCTTTAGGGTGGTTGCTAATAACTTGGTTGAAATCAGCTGTTGATTCAGCGAGTGTGAAAGGGATTGAATCACCGTCATTGAAGAGGATAAACGGTTTGTGAGGTGGCGATGGGTAATTGAGATTGGCGGCGAGAGGGAAGAAGTGTTGAAGAGTGAGAGAAAGGGAGTGCTTGAGATTGGGAAGAACATTGTCTATGAAATAAGAGGTCGGGTGAAGGAATTGAAAGAAGATAAGGCGTTGTATTGGACGACAAAGAAACCATGGAATGTCAAAGAAACTCAGAGGGAGAGAGGTTGTAGGCACTGAGGCTGGAGGTGGAGAGATTTTGAAATGATCAATAATTTTGAGAGTTTGGGAATGGGAATCAGCCATATCTTTACACAGAGAAAATTGGATTTGGTGGCCTTGGCCTAGTGGGGATAGTTAAGGAGTGGGTTTCGTCTCCGCTAATTTCTCATCTCCGAAAATACTCGGTGTTTAGAGTTCATTACTTATTTTTATCAGGACAGTGTTTGGTTAATAAAAGTCAAATTAAAAACTGCAAAATGCCAATTATCTTTCATTTTTCTTCCACTTTAATTTAATTATTATAAAACTTTAAAAATGAATAGGATGTCATTCAATTTTGTCAATTTCGTAGCCAATTTCTGAAATTGTTTGGAATATTTGGACCAAACCAGTGGATTTGGCAAACATAGCCGGCTGGCCTCTGAATTTTGACTTCTAAAACTATGTTTTTGTTTTTTGTAATTTCAACATAGTAATATTGTTAATAATTCACATAATTTGGAAAAAAAAAACAAAAATTGTTTTAATAACAATGGACCCATGCACTGCTTTTGTGCAAAATCAAATTCTTGATGAGGTTTTTGAATTTTGGTAAGACCGAAAAGATAAGTATTAAAAATTTAAATGTTGAATAATATATAAAGGTGATATAATTTTTAAATTATAAAAGTATTTAAAAATTTATTATATTGAAAAAAAAATTTAAATTAATTATTTTTAATAATTTTTAATTTAATTAAAAATTTTAAAATAATAATTACCAAACAATTTACAACTGTTAAGTGGTATTGGATTATCAAATGTCACCGTTACCTTGCAAGAGAATCTCTTGCTTACTATGATCTATCCTTATCTGGTGGAGATTCAATCCCTAGTATAAAATTAAAATACTTGTTTGAAAAGTATGCTGTTATTTCTACCATAATTTTATTCTATTTTTGTATTTATAAGTAATCAGAAATTGATACCAATTTTATTATAATTAAAAAAAAAAAAATCCTCCTAGTAAGTAGTAATCTGAATTAAGGCTCCTTGGAGGGAAAAAAAGATAAAAAAAAAAAAAAAAAAAAAAAAAAAAAAAAAAAATTCCTTTCTGATTGTGTGATCTGTGATGATGGATAAGAACTTGCAATTTCTGCCTGTCTTGTTTTAAATTAAAGAAGCTCAAGTTCGTTGTATGCAGCAGAACAATAAATTAATTGATATTAATAATGCATTGTAACAGGAATATTAAATTATGAAATTAATTTAATTCCGTGTTAATAATAATAATTATAATTACAAGTAAAAAATCACTGAACGGTATTAGGGGAGAAAACACTTAAAGGGGAAGACTTTTCTATATGGAAAAAAATTAAATTAGTTCCATATAAAAAAGATACTATATGTGTTGTTTCTCCGTTAAGGCTGTGGACACAGAGAGGGTGGCAAATCGTTTCTGTGTCTCCTTAAAAACAAGAAATTAAGAAGACAACTTTGCAAATACTATTTCTCTTTTCACTTTTCAAAAAAAAAAAAAACATGGGAAATAGAACTTCTTCCAGTATCATCCAGTATCAAGAAAGAAAAGCAACAACAACATGTACATGGTGCTTCAAATCAAACCAGGTAAGCTTTTTGTTTATTCTCCTCTTCTGATTCTCTTGCAATCAAACAAAGCAATAAAAAGAAACCACTTTTCCCAAATCAATCTCTCTTATTCAATGTTGGTCTCTAGCAGATTGTGTTTCTGTAACTCTTGTCGCTGTTTGAAAAGAGTTGAAAATACCGTACATATCCATATCACAGTTAGGGACAATATTGTTGTCGCCCCAGCCCATATTAATATATTGAGGGCCCAATAGCAAAGGAAACAGAGAAAGACTGACCCAATCCATTAGGATTTGGACTCGCGCGAAAACACTCAAAAATGAAAGTGGTACGAATTAATTTCAGCCAACAACAGCCTAATTGGAGTTCAGACCTGAACCCGCCATTGTATCATGTAAGATAGCCATCCATCATCATCACTACTAAATTAAAGAAATATCTAGCAACATCAATGGCAGACACAGCTCTAACAGTTTCCATCATAATTCTCATTCAAATAATAATAATAATTAGTGGCCGAGCCCCACCAAATGACATTTCTAAAATGTGAATATATACCAAAAGTCCATTTATATTCTTTATTTTATGTATATATATATATATATAAAATTATTAATTCTATCTGTATAGCCAACGTGATTCACAATCTGAGATTCATAAATAATAAAAAAAAATCAGTCAACGGCGCCCTTTTTTATCTCTTCTCCTTCCTTTATAAGTTTTATCCTTCCATATTACTTTCCATTCAATTCAAGATCCGTTTTTTTTTTTTTTTTTTTTTCAGGTAATTCCTCTTATTCAAAAATTTCAAGCTTGTATCAATTTTATAATAATTTTTCATTACCGTTTACCAGCCGTTTTAATTATAACAATGCAGATGGATGCAACGACGTCGGATTCCAATTTAGAATCCACTTTAAATGAATTTCGCATTCCTTCTTTCATTTTCGACACTGATTTAGAAGTTCCTGATGATGATGAATCTTCTCCTCAGTGTCCTGTTTTAGTGTTTATCAACTCCAAGAGCGGTGGCCAACTAGGCGGTGATCTTCTCGTTACTTATCGTTCCCTTCTAAATGAAAAACAGGTAAAACTGTTAATTACATATTTCATCGATTTAATGGACTTCAATTTCAATGCGTCGGGATATGTTTCTTTTTTAGGTGTTTGATTTGGGAGAAAAGGCTCCTGATCAAGTGTTGCGAACAGTTTATCTCAATTTGGAACTGCTCAAGTCTCGTGAAATTAAATTAGCGATCCAGATTCAACACAGATTGAGAATAATTGTAAGTTTTTCTTCACTTGGATTGCTCAATGGATTTTTAATTATTGTTTATTACATGTAACATCTATTTTGGACTCCTTAGGTTGCAGGTGGTGATGGAACGGCTGGCTGGCTTCTTGGAGTTGTTTGCGATCTCAAGTTTCCACATCCACCTCCAATCGCTACTGTGCCGCTAGGAACTGGAAACAATCTTCCATTTGCTTTTGGTTGGGTCAGATTTTGCATCTCTTCTGTATTCGTGTCACACTTTCTATTGGCTCGTTACAACTTTTTTCTTCAATTTTGTATTACGAGGAACATCTTTTTCCCAAATATCTCTCTCTAGTCTGTATATGAAATAATTTAAATGATTCTCTCTACAAGTTCTGTTTCTTGATTTAACCTGATTTAGGCACCATCAATCTCCAAAAAAAATGGATCATTACTATGCAAGGATGGAAATGGATTGTGACATGCAACTTTTAATTTGCAGGGAAAGAAGAATCCTGGAACAGATCGTAATTCTGTGATGTCTTTTTTGAACCAAGTAAAGGAAGCTAAAGAAATGAAAATTGACAAGTTAAGTTAACATGGCTTTCTCTCTGTCCATTTCTCATATTCATTTAAGTTTCATTTCCAAAATTGGGTGCTCTATGTCACTCCTCAGCAATGCTTCTAGATTCCTGTAACCCAATTCATACTATTTTATTTATTATCAATTTCTATATGGTTCTTAAGCTAGATCACACGAGAATATTTCTTTTAACAAAAATATCTTTTGTAAGTATACATTTTATCTTTATTTCCTTGGATCTGAAGTAGTAAGTTGGATGGGACAATCAATTTATATACATTTCCCCAATATCTTATTCTTTTTTTTTTTTTTTTTCTCATTTCATGTTTGGTTTCTCATGCTTCCTTCTGTGATTCAGTTGGCATATTCTCATGAGGATGAGGGCTCCCAAAGAAGGTTCCTGTGACCCCATTGCACCTCTTGAGCTACCACATTCTCTGCATGCATTTCAGCGTGTTTCTCAAAATGATGAACTCAACATGGTAAGCAGTCTATCACATTTGCCTTTTTTGCACTCCCTGAAACTTGTTTTTTGGGCATTTCTGGTAGTGGTAGTGGACCAAGATACTGCAACTTGTGTGCAGGATATTCATACATAACTATACTAAATGATGTGATTTGTTTATTTATACTAAAGGAACTTTTTAAGTTTATTTATACTAAATGATATATGATTTGTTTTAGCAAATCATGCTTGATTTATGTTTCAAAGCTCTTATATGCTACTGTAGCTATGATCATCAATGGAAATGAGTTCCATGCTATCCATTAGCTGCTGTGGACTTATTTTAATGATGCTGGTTAATTCTTGCTGAGAGCACAAGTTGGATTAATATGCTAACTGGCTGTTCATGTTCTGTGGCTTTTTGGAAGTTTAGAATTAACCTAATATATGAATTTAACGAAAATGAAAAAAACTATAGCAATTTTTGTCTTACTTGACTCTTTCTATCGTGTCCTCTTTCTCTGGATATTTTGACTCTATGTATGTTCTTACAAGCATATTTTGATTCCTTTTAGGAAGGTTATCACACATTTCGTGGAGGATTCTGGAACTACTTCAGCATGGGTAAGAGTTCTTCCCTGAATGTGTATGAAAGTATTATTTCTGCAAACCTATTTGACCTTATAAAGTGTGTTTCTTGATTACAAATGTCTCAGATGTCAGTGTAATTAGTACAACTTTTGGAATCATAGGGTCTCCTTTTTATCTTTTCTTTATTACATGTACCTTTGAGTTGAGAAATTTTGCCTGCTTGTTGTATCCGAGCACTGGAAGCCTGGAACACTTTCACCCAGGAAGGGATGGCATAGCAAATGGATCACACTTGAATAACAAATTTTTTGAGTTTTAACAGGAGTCTTGATATTGATCATTATATATATATATATATATATATATATATAATCATAAGCAGAAAACATAAAATCTGTGATTGTATTTGTTAGTCTTGTTGTGCCCTTTAGCTTCTATTATGAAATTGAATCACAATGGATAAATTTCTTGGATCTTTACTGTCTATCTTGGACCATATTATGGATCCTTCATCTTCAGAAATTTGGTTTTACCTCAATAAATTCTGACATGACAACCACATGCATTTTGTTGCGGACAGGAATGGATGCTCAGATATCATATGCATTTCATTCTGAGAGGAAGTTGCATCCTGAAAAATTTAAAAATCAGTTAGTTAATCAGGTATTGTAATCCTTTATGCGTAATTGTGGCAAAGGATTGATTTCTAATCAAATGCTTGCCATATCTTTTTTGTTGGCTGAGTATATTTTTTTGAGGCTGTTAGATAATCTAACCATAAATTTCTTGAGCTAGATTTTGCTTATTTAGTTAGAACATGCAGCATTGTTCAGTATATAACTTGGTTTTGCTTCATGGATGTCCTACTCCTACATTATTTGAAGGAAGAAATTCTGCTTACTGCTTTTCTAACTAATGTTTTTTCCTTTATTCCATTGGGAACCAGAGTACTTATGCAAAGCTTGGCTGTACACAAGGGTGGTTTTTAGCTTCTCTTTTTCATCCTTCTTCAAAGTGAGTGGATGCAGTTTGCTTCTTAGATTAAAGAATTGTGATGCTTTATTGCTATCTTCTAATGGTTGTTACTGCTATAAAATATTCTGTTTCAACATTAGAAGTTCCTGTAATGCTTTTCATCTTTACTTATGTTTGGCAGTTGCAGAATTACAGAAGTTAGAAATTGTTTTGAAGTAGTTATTGACATTTGATCTCCATTCTAACTCATTCTAGAGACGAGTGTTTGTTACTTGATTAACTATCAACATGGCAACTTCTAATTTTGTCGGCATGTTTTCAATTTTTAGCATTTTGGCATATGACTGGATTGATTTTATTTATACAGATTTAAGTGCATATTGTTTTTTTTCCCTGTAATTCTGATGAATTATTAATCATGTATGAATGAAATGCTGTAAATATTATAATATGAACAGTTAGATCTAGTTGTGGGACTCTGCAAGGTGTGATTCTTGAACATAAGTGATAATATATGCTGTGTCTCTTTAAGTATAAGAGTGCCAACCTTCTTCATTGTAATATTTTACTGCAGTAATAGCAGAGGCTTGCTATCTGAAGGTGAATCTTTGTATATTTTATTTCTTTCTTTTTTATGAACTTATTGTTAAGAGGAGAAGAAAACAAGGAAAAAGAACCAGATGAATAGAAGTATTCTCTAATATTGTTTTGATGTGTGTAATATTGTTTTAAGCCTCTCACTTTAAAATGGATAGGATGACACGTGGAGGAAGTTATTTTATTATTCTAGAGTTTTCAGACTTGGTCAGATCCTAGGAATTTATTTTTTCTGTATCCCAATTGAAATTATAAAGCATTGTCATATTTTTAATTGCAGGAACATAGCTCAGCTTGCACAAGTTAAGATCATGAAAAAGAATGGACCGCATGGTCAAAAATGGCAAAATCTCAATATACCCTCCAGGTAGTTTAATGGTTATTTGTTGTTATATATCAATTGTGCCTGCTCGTCATTATTTCTATGTTGGCTTCTAGTCATGACTTGGGTTTATACGTTTTATAACACTTCATATTTCCTTTCATCTCTATTTTATTTTAACAGCATCAGGTCCATCGTATGTCTAAACTTGCCCAGCTTTTCTGGTGGACTGAGTCCTTGGGGAACGCCAAATAGCAGGAAACAGCGTGATGTTAGTTCCCTTGGTTATCCGCTTTTGATTTTAGTCTTCACTGCAATCAAAGCTGGAATCAATTTCGTACAAACTGATCATACTCTTGACAACTCTGATGAGATTATCTTATTTTTTGTGTGTACAGAGAGACTTGACTCCACCATTCGTAGATGATGGACTTCTCGAGGTTGTTGGTTTTAGAGATGCTTGGCATGGGCTTGTTTTGCTTGCTCCAAATGGACATGGAACTCGCCTTGCACAGGTGAAAAATAGAGCTTTCAGAATCAGCACTATATTTATGATACAAAGGGTTCTCAAAAATTCAGTAACAGGAAAATCAGGATTTATAATTTATGTTTAAGGATCATCTAATTAGTTATGGCTTTCTTTTTGCACCAGGCACACAGAATCCGTTTCGAGTTCCACAAAGGTGCTGCCAACCATACATTCATGAGGATTGATGGTGAACCCTGGAAGCAACCCCTACCAAAAGATGACGATACTGTAGTTGTTGAAATCTCTCACCTTGGCCAAGTTAACATGCTTGCCACCCATGATTGCAAGTCTAGAAGCGTGAATGATCTTTCATCACCAAGCCATCATGATGACGGAGATGACGATAGTAATGAGGAAGACGATGAACATGGTGAAGAACGGAAGAAATTTGGTGCAGCTGAAACATTTAAGATCCCAGAAGGGGTTGACATTGCCAATCTTAGTTAAACATTTCGAGTATGCATTTCTCCTTTGCATTTGTAATAGATAATGCATGATTCCATATTGGCCTTTGGATTTCCAATTGTATACATGTTTCAGAAATATTGTAATTGCTTGAAATCTTGATTTGTGAATAAGCTTTTGCAACATTATTTCAATGTGATTGTACGACATAAAGGAGGCTCGTTTGATGTAAATTTCTCTATTGTTTGATTGTACGATAGAACTCTATTTCTTCTTCTCGTCCTCTCTTTACACAAACACACACAAGTTAATAGATCTCTCTCACTCTAATGCGCTAATGCAAGGATCTGACAAAAAAGTTTTTGCAACGAGAAGCTATAAACTTATCCTCTAGAGTGAATATTGCTTTTATTTTGTGGTGTTTATTTTTCAAATGCCAACTGCAAGAGGAAAAACTCAAGAAACTTTAATATGGAGATGGCTAATTCACAAGCAACTACAGAGCATTTAAGAACAAAATG
Organism: Vernicia montana; assembly: GCA_949750685.1. Lineage (NCBI taxonomy): Eukaryota > Viridiplantae > Streptophyta > Magnoliopsida > Malpighiales > Euphorbiaceae > Vernicia > Vernicia montana. Next base: position 10,248 of record CATKHJ010474848.1, read on the forward strand.
TTACATTTGTGGTATAACAAAGGATAATTGTTTTAATTTCAAACATGATGAAACAAATATATAAACATGGTGATATAAAGACATGATTGATAGCAATCACCATATCCAGAAAAAGAGACTTAAAAATGCATGCCCCACAAACTGATAAATAGTGCACAAAGCACAAAGGCTTATATTCTACCTCAATAAAAGAAGAAAAATCAGTATGTTGTGGGAACTGCTAATGATTGGACTACTAGCCCACATACTGGGGCTCTCCTAGACATTTTTTGACTGCCTCATTAGCCTTTTGTGACTCTGCCCGTTCTTCTCGTTTCTTCTTCTCCCTGAAAGCCAAAAACATTTCAGAAACAAGAACAATTAACAAGATAAAATAAATGATGAAAAGTATTACGGATCCATAATATCCAAGAGCAACAGAACATTAGAATACACAAGAGTTATTATCACTTCTTAATGCCAAAGGCTATGGCATTTTGAGGATTCATAACCTAATGCAGAAGAGACACCATAGAGCTCAACTAGGGTAATCTATACATGATCTTCCATTAGATTAAACCTTTATCTTTAAGTATGATGCTCACAAATTTTCTCTGATTGAGATGACGTCTGTAATCTCTCAATTCTTATAATTTTCCAGTAACATTGTACAAATTGCCATCTTATCAATTTTCCCATATAACAAGTTGCAACTTAATTACTGAGTGCTAGAGCTTGACTGATGAACACTTGTTATGTTTGCAACACCAGTTAAAATAAGTAGAATCCCATAATGCTGTAATGAAGTAAAAGAAACTGAATGTAATCAAGAGGAATTCATTTTCTCCTGTACCTGTCCACATACTCCTTAAGCAACTCTTTCGCTTGAACCAGTTTGGAAAGGAGGTTGCGATACACATCAAGGTCACGATCCACACTTCTTTTATTTACATTTAATGCTGCACAAAGCTGTTCCATAGCAATTATTAGAAAAATGTCAACACATTAGTAAAAATCTTTGTTTTTTTCTTTTTCCTATGATAAATATTAAAAAGAATGGAATTTTGTCTAGTGGGAGTTTATCAAAGTTAAGAGAAATCTCTTTTAGTGCTTAACCCTCTGAACTTAAGTTGTTTTAGTATACTAGCCAATGATATTAATGTGCATATTCAAAGCCAAAAGTAGCTGAATTAGAAATCATGCCATTTGTAATTGGATCTACCAAACCCAACAAACACATTGAACCAGGACAAAGCCATTTTAAATTATTAGACATAGTCTAGAAACAATTCTATAACCTGAACTGACATAACCAAGCAATTCAGTTTACTTGGATCAAATAATTTGTACCTAGTACCAATGGATAAACTCATGGTCTTCTGCACATCCTAATATGAAACTTTTAAAAAAAAAACTCTAAATGAAGCTTGAATATACTATCCATAATTTAAAAATCTGATTTCTCATTTTGGAAAGAATAACAAAGAAAGCATCTCCTTAACAACATGGGGGGAAACATTTAACTGTATATAACAATATGGCAAAACAACTAACATATGGGGAAAAAAATATTCTTTGACGAGACTTTAGGAAAACTAGCAGCTTATGATTGTTGTGGCTAACGCCTACCTACATCAAATTATTTGCATTTTGCAGAAACTTAAGAATTCCAAACATTTAATTGAACAGTAAGAAATCCATACACGGTTGCAATAATTATATAGAAGGAATGCAAGAAGCAACCTTTTCCAATATGGTGGGCTCAGTGGCATTTGAAAGCTCAAGAAGACGAAATAGCCCAATGGCAAAGAAACGGCTGTAGCTGAAACTCCCATTCCGAGTCCTTTCTGCAATGTCCTTTAATATCCCCTCAACCTCTCCTTCTTTGGATGAAAAGTCAACTAATGAACTGGCAGTCTGAGAGCGAGCCCACTCTTCCAACTTTTTTGCATCATTTCTGTAGTTCACAACATACAAAATTATTATAACCAGCGGGAGTGTTTCTATCTGCTATATTAAATGTCTTACAAGTTAGTTGTGAGGCAAAGGAAACAAGAAGGTCAATGAAACAGAAAATATTCAGATTCTAGCTCTGCTATGAATCTCCAAACCAAAATTTTTTTACGGGTTTAACTTGGCTGTTCAAAACATATTTACACGTTATTTGCTATATTGTTTTTAGTCTCTCCAATCTCCATTTTAACTAGGTCCTTGAAACAGAAAAATAACACAACACACATGATTAAAAATTGAATTATTTAGATGATAATTTAGATATTTCATCAAAAAAGAGGTAGTAGATTATTTAAGGATAATAAATGATAGAGTATTGAGTATTCTTATTTTACATGTAGAATATTAAGAAAGGCCTTTGTTTAGAAAACACTTGGGCTCAGTTCTTCGTCCACCTTCTAGAGATGAAACATGATGATATATGAGGTACTATCACGGATTATCTAAAGTATTGACAAGAATTACATTTTCCCCAAACTGAAAACTTAATTTAAAAGAAAAACAGTATCCATGGAAGACAAACCTATATTGCTGAGGTTCCTCCTCTAATGCCTTTATGTATGCTTGAAAAATGGCCTCTCGATCCTCATCACTCGGGTATCCTTCCATTAGTTGATCATACACAGTAACAAAACCAAGGGCAAAGACAGGGTCATAACGATATGTCCTCTTGTACCTCATTAAATGTTGCTGAACAATCAGCTCCTGTAGAACAGTATTGTAGATACTAGGAATTGGTCTGCTGTATGCCTTTAGAAAATTGAACTTGGTCTCAGAAACAGTGGGCAAATCTGCAATCCGATCCGGTCAGACAAATAGATCATGACTGAGAAATGGATCTGCTAATATACTGCATAAACAAGCCTAGGATGCAGATTTAAATCGATAAATATGAAAAGCTTTGAGCTCTAATTCTTGGGCACCAAGTTTTAATCTTGGTTAGGAATAAATTATGCACAAATTAAACAATTCAGATATGATAATCACATATTTTAATTGTAATAGAAATTCCTTCTGAAGAATGCAATTTATCAGAGAGATGAGACAAAATAATGCTCTAAGCAAGCAATTGAATTAGTAAAGGCTGTCACTTTTCCTAACTCCCTACATCACAGAGAGAAAACCTAAATTAAACTAGGGCAGTTAACTAGAGTATGTTGTATATTTTCTCAGGAACCAATCAGAATTGAGAAAATCGTGTGATTAAAAAGGAATCAGAAAAATAAAAATTTCACCTGTAGGAGTGGACATGCAATGAATAACCATGCGAGAAGTAGAATTTGAAGTTCTAACGCCCACATAATGACGGAATCGGAAATTATCGAAATTCGAAGCTAAGGAACGAGTACAGGAAGCGAAGGTTTTTCTCTCGCTAGAAGATTGGCATATTGCAGAGAAGGAGACTGAAGTAACAGCCGCCATTTTAATTAGAAATTGAAATTGAAAGAAAGAGAGAATTTTCCAGGAAAGTTTTTATATCATAACGGAAAGGAAGAGAAAATTGATGGAGAGATTTGATTTGTAAATTTCGTAATTGGATTGAAATTATTTTCTTTTGTTGCGAGAAAATGAGGTTAGAAAGAGAGGGCTTATCCAAATCATGTAAATGAAAATGAGATTTTTTTTTTTTGAAGGTTTAGAAAAGAGCCGCTAACGATTTGACACGTTGTGATTTTGATTCTCTCTCTTACTTGTGTGGCTGCGCTTCTGGTAAATTGAAAGAGAAAGCCATGTCACAGGTCGACTCAACAAGGTTTGTTGTTTGTTGCTATTTCGGCTCAATCAGTATGGCAAATTTACAATTAAATCCATATATATTGGTGGAGACCACTTAGTATTTCTATGGCTACATGGCAGTGAAATAATTTAAGCCCTATGTTTAGTCATTGTTAAGACTTCTCACTCCTCCCAAATCCTACAAAAACTTGGGTCGTGAACTGAGTCTACATATGGCAATGGGACGGGACGGGACGGAGGCGGGAGTACCATCCCCCATTCTTATTCTCACCTTAGCAAAAAATCTCCATTATCATCTCCGTCTTATAAATGGAATAATTTAGTTTTCATTTCCGTCTCTGCAGGAATTTCCATCCCAGCGAAAATACTCGTTCTCCACTTGATTTTTTTATATCTTATTTTAATTTAATTTTTGATACTTTTAGATAGTAAAATATAATGTATAAAAATTTAAAAATTATACTTTATTTATGTTTAAACTCACAATATATATATAATTGGAGATATTTTGATTATTAATATTACTTATATATTTTATTAATTTTTTTATACATTACTTATATATATTTACTTATTAATATATATATAGTATTACTAATATA
>CATKHJ010474957.1:0-24663 GCA_949750685.1 Vernicia montana
AATAAACTTTATTATTTCTTATATATATATATATATATATATATATATATATATATATATATATATATATATATATATATATATATATATAGCGAAATACAAATTAACTCAAAATTATAAAATAAAAATTTAAATATTAAATTGATAATCTTATCATTATAAATACGCATATATATAACGATCATTTATTTCCTTATAATTATATATAGAAAATAATTTAAAATTTACTAAAAATATTTATTATATATTTCATATATATAATACTAAAAATATTAATATAACATTTACTAAAAATATTTATTATATATTTCATATATATAATACTAAAAATATTAATATAACAAGTAAAAAATTTGATATGTAATATGTAAAATAATGCTCTTATTTATCATTTTACAATTTAATTACAATTTTAACCGTTGAATTACTAAAAATTCTATAATTAATATCAACAACTATTTGTAAAACGCTGACTGCTAACTGCTGACTAATCACAGCTGACCGTTCACAGTTCACAATTAACTGTTATCACTAAACCAACATGCCCTTAGTTTTTATAGTGGGCTATATATGTTTAAGTTATCTTTCTTTCTTTCATATATATATATATATATATATATATATATATATATATATATATATATATATATATATATATATATATATTTTCTAAGAAAAAAATTATATTTTCTTATATTTATCATAAAATAATAATAAAAATTTGGATTAAAGATCTTTGTATAATGACAGGACAATTTTTATATATCTTATTAAATTCATTTTTTTATAAAAAGATAAAAAACAGGTAATTCATTTTGATATTAAAAGATTTATAAATGAAGAAATTTATGGTACAATTTAAAAATTGAAGAAGAGTTTTACCGCATTTGTGATCTCATTCGGCTCTAGCAGGTTTAGTTCTATGTCAAAAGCGTATAGACACTTATAATCTAGAAAAAAAAAAAGAATTATGATTAATATATAAAAATATAAATAAACTCTCTTCGCAACTAAATTAATTTTTAGAGTTTTCTTGCTTGAAATTTTGTTAGTTTTTAATGTTGAAAAATAATTTGTTTTTATTATTTGCGCTAAAGTTTTATTTAATGACATTAAAACTCTAAAAAACAACTTAAATTCTAAACGTTATAATCCAAGAGGCCTTCCTTAATACCAAATAACATTAATGGGAAGTCTGAATTCTCTCATCAAATTATTATATAAAATATATATCCCAAAAACTTTGAAGTTGGAAGAGATATTAAAAAAACAAAATTGAAGTTTAAATTGAAGAGGTGGGTCTTGTGTGCATCCACACGATTGCAAATTGACAACAGCACTGTAGGAGCTTGTCTGTGCCTTCAATCACTTATCATAAAATCATAGCAGTTTTAGTATAGTCACTTTCTAAGCTCTTACCTTATCCCCACGATTCATATTTCCCAGACAATTTATTCCAATAAAATTTAACAGCCTTACAAAATAAAAAATTGAGATTTTTATTAAAAATAAATATTTTTTAAATTTGAATATATCGTCAATCTTTTTTAGACTGACGTACGGTGGACCATTATCTTCTATTTTTCGTTATAGTTTTAATTTTATTATTCAACAATATTCATATTTGTTTTTTTTTAAACATATATGATTTTCTTTCATGTTTATTTTGGTTATTTTTTTTTATTCTCTTTATGGTGAATCTTTCTTTTTATGTTGATTTATTATTTGGTCGATAATTTAATAAGAATTGCAAGTCTTATTTTTGGTATTGAATCTACATTTTGTTAGTATCCATATCAAATTCGCAGAAAAATCATAAAAAAATTGAAAAGTGTATTTTCTTTACTGTCAAGTACGATTCAATCTTTTAAGTCGAGATTGTTGTTGTATTTATTTATATTCCTTATTTGCTTTGAGAAATTATAATATTGTAATGTTTCATAATTTTTTATTGTTTTATTTTACCAATTAATGAATATTTAGTTTTATCTCAAAAAATAAAAATTGGATATATATATATATATATATATATATATATATATATATATATATATATATATATATATATATATATATAATCAAAAGAAAAATTACCCTTATTATATAATTCGGTAAATTGAAAATAAGATCATGCTCCTTTTTTTTTTTTTTTTTTTGTGCGCTGTTGGTAAGGATTTTAAGACGGACAACAGATTTCTAATAAATCCCAACAACTAAGAATTTTGAAATCCAATATATTTATTGGTAGCATTGAAAGATCTAGGTTTAAAAATTCAAATGCAGAGTTTGGTGAAGTAAGTTATAGGTTGTAACAAGATACTGAACTTCTCTTTGGTTGCATATTAATATATATAGTATTGGAATTTATGGTAGTGAAGTCAATTTGCTCATCCATATTTATAAAACCAAACCATAATGCAATTACTACTATTTATCCTTTTCCCCAACCTTCTTTATTTTTGAAATTTATGTAATACATCTATTATATTTATTATACCCAACCCACTTATGCTGTCCTATAGTAATAGTAGTTCATATTAATTTTTTTTTCAAAATTTTTAATTAATCGTAAGCATTGAAAATTTAATAATATTGTATTAGAACAATTAATAATATTGATAAGGCTTTTTATTTGAAATTGAAATGATGAAATTTTGTTGATATTTATTTTAAATGACCAAGTCAGTACATAGGAAAAGAAAAGAAAGTTCTTTGGATCCCATCCTCATCTCTCTAATCTCTATTTTCTATCTAATATGCCTACTAACTTAGGTATCGAAAGTTCCACATCGATTCCGTTTTGGAAAGCTTCTGATCCTATTTTTATCTGTCTACAGACACTAACCATCACTTTCTTGCAGTAAAGCTCTCATCAAATAAAATGAGGTAATTTTTACTTCATCAGAGGGTATATTTGTTTGATGGTAGAAATAAAATTAAATATTTAGATTTGAAAAATCTTATTTTAAGTTGATTTTTAAAATAATAAAAAATATATTAATTGTAATCTTAAATAAAATTGAATTATATTTTAAAATTTATATATATATATATATATATATATATATATATATATATATATATATTTTTATCAAACATGGCCTAAAAATATTCAATTTGCTTTTTGAGAAATTTATTTATTTATTGATGGAGTGAGAGGAGGTATTTTTAAACTTGTAGAGGAGAATACTTAGTTTTAATTGACGCAAAAATTTATTCGAAAATATTATAATGGATTGAATAAAAGAAATTGTTTTATTTTTTTTATTTCTAAAATCTAAAATAATTAAAAATGTACTTATAGACTATGTGGAAGCTGCCAAAATTCAATTTTAGACAATGACAGAGAAAGAGATGTCATATATTTACTTAAAATTAGTATTGTAATTGAATCGAGTTTTAGTATGTTCAGGCTAGACTTAATATTTTTTTTTCGAACTCGAGTTTTAAATTGAATTTAAAAATTATATTCAATCTTTGCTCGTTTAAATTCAACTCGAGCTCGACTCGATAATAAATTATAATTCAGTTAAGTTTGAGTTCGATTCGTTTATAATTTATCAAAATACTTAACTTTGTAAATATTTATTTCTAATAAAATAACTATAATAAAAATATTTAAAACTAACATAAAATCAAAAGCATCCAATTAGTAAAAAAAAAAAATTCAATTATAAAATTGAGCATTACATATATTACAAATATATTCATTAATAAAAAAAATATTTTTAAAAATTAAAATGTTAGATTATATAATAAGTAAATATTAGATTATGTTAATTATAAATATATATATTTAAATCAAATTGAATTATAAAAAAAATTATAAAAATATTAAAATATATTTTTTTAGAGTGTCAAAATTATTAAGTTAATAATAATAATAATAATAATAATCAAATTATTCACGACTAAAATTAAAATGAGCCAAAGGAAATTGAAAACTAAGAGATAAAACGAAAGAGATGTCAATGACTTTTATTACATTGGTCACTTACTTCACCATCGGTTCTTAATAATCACTTTCACTCACAAGTCACACAAATATAAGATTCCTTCGAAGATAAGCCAAACCCCACCAAATATTTGCTTTAGGACTATTAGTAGACTTCCAACATAAATTTTTATTCCATCTCTATATATTTTCCAAGTTGGCGGCTGTGTGTGTCTTTACTCATTTTATATAAAGTAATTTATTTTCGTTTCTTTTAAGTTTTAATAATTTTGAAAGACTGAGGCCTCTTTTATTATAAAAGATTTCAGTAATAAATTTTGTAAAATTTATTAATTATAGTTTAATTTTTTATTTGATTTGAAAAATTAAATTATATTTTTTAAATTTATTAAAATTCATCAAGTTTCAAAATCTTCAAAAATAAAAAATTTAAAAATCCACATGAATGTAAATTTTTAATTTCATTAATTTTATTCAAACTCATTAATTTTAACTAAATTTATGAATTTAAAGTCTATCATAAGCTTAATTTATCATTAATCAATAGCTTTTAAAATTGCATATATTAATACGGAGATAAGCAGTTTTCCACCTATTTCACCATAAGCATTGACTACAATATTACTTTAATTGACTAAAAAGCCATTGGTTTCTAGAAAAAATAAATAGAAATGTTTAGGCTTGCAGCTCGTGATCTGCCCTTAATATTGCCTTTTTTTTTTTTTTTTTTTTTTTTTTTACTGCACAGTGCTTACCTTTTGGAGCAATTATCCTTAATTAATAATAAGTGCCTATTTAGCTTCGGATTAGTGGTCAGCGGCAAGTTAGAGCAACTAATGGTTAAGTCAGCTATGACAAATGATCTGTACAGAGTATTTAGAAATTAAGCTGTTAAAATTAAAATTAAATTATAAAATTACCAATAAAAATATTATTTTATATATTACATATAAAATATATCAATAAAAATAATTATATATTTTAATTTAATTTATATTTAATTGTGTGAATGCATATAAATATTAAAATATTTAAAAATAAAAATATTTATATTTTTTAATTAATAATAAGTATTTTCGTAATTATTTTAAATTTTAATTACATTTATTTACAAAAATTAGTTTTTAATTATAAAGTTAGAAAAAGGTAACAATTGCAAATACAATCCCTCTATTTTATTTATTTATTTATTACTAAACACTAGCTATATATGTCAAATCAAATGGACACTAAGATCAAACAATTAACAATCTATTGAAAAAATAAAAAAATCTATTGAATTTAGTAATTATGATTAATGTTGATAGTTAGTGATTATTAATTTTGCGCTCAATAATGGATAATCAAATACACTAAATACTAATTTTTAATTTTCAGCGTTTTTATTATATTTTAAATAATAATAATAATTATTATTATTTTTTTTTTTACATTTCTCCAAAATTATACAGCAAGATCTTTGCAATTGAAAAAAGTAGCACTAATTAAAGATTTTGTATTTACACATAAATATAAAAATATCAAACACCTGAGCCTCTTTCTTTCATGTCTGCTCCAGCTTTCATAGGATTAGTAACATTTCCCTCTTTATAACAAGTCCCTTATCACCACTTGCTTGGTAGTTGGTACTATATATATATTTTCCTATTATAATTATAATTATTATTTTATTTTCTTGGAATCAAATTCATTTTTTAATTTGAGTGCCATAAGCACAAGAGCTAGTTTTTTTGTCTTATGCGTGTTCGATAATAACATTTGCATTAAAAATTAAAATTTTCATCCATTATTAATTTTAAATTATTTGATAATACATACTTTAAAAATTTTAATTAAGTTTAAATTCATTTTAAAAAATAAGTAATTACAAATTCATACAGAATATAATGAGCTAATTTTAAAATTTTCGTCATTTATATTAATTAACGTTAAAAATTCCAAGTTTAATTTTCAATTTTATGAACAGTACATTGCATGTAATCAGAGGCCACGTTGAAGCCAACAATTGGCCTCTCTGGAATTTCACTAATTTTGAATTTAAAATCAATAAATGATGTTTTTAGTTTGACTCACTTGAAATACTATCAACTTTTCAGTTTTTTATAATTTAAAGCCATATTTTAAAAATATGTTATAATACCCTAAAGTTTTAAAGTTATTTATAATTGTACTTTTTAGTTAAAATTTTTAAAATTTTTTTTTAAAGCATATGACACGAATTAAAAATATAAATAACATATTACTATTTAGTTCCTCATATTTAATTTAATTAACAAGTACATGAAACAGATTAAATGGTCCTCACATTTATTTTGTTAATAAAATATATTTTTTAATTTTTTACCTTTTTTTCTAATAAAATAAAAAAATTATTTTATATATTTTAAATAAAAAATATATATTTTTATTATAAATAACAAAAAAAATTCTACACTATCAAAAAAATATAACATTTCATTTTAATTATTTTGAAATGCACGTATAATTTTTTTTCTTAAAATATAATTTTTTATATTATTAGAAAATATAAAAATCTTTTAAAATTTTCAAAAGAAAAATTACGTTTCATTGAACTAAAAAATAAAAAAAATTATTATCTTAATTATGTACCAAAATTAATTTTGGATCTAATTAGACAAATAGGAAAAAAATAATGATTAATTTGATTTTTTTTTTTTACTTATAATCAATAGTATTTTAGTACTTTACTATTAAATCTATTTGTTGACTGCTAAAAATTATTTTAAATAACAATAAATAATTATTTTATTAATAAAAATAAATGTGAGAAACCATTTATTCGTTTCTCAAAAAAAAAAATGAATTTATTAATTAAATTAAATATGAAATATTAAATAGTAATATTTCTTTTAAATTTTTAATCCATGTCATATATTAGATAGAAAAAATTCAAATGAGTAATTTTGATCATAGTACAATCGTGAATAATTTTAAAAATTTGTGATATAACAGCATATTTTAAAAAAATATGATAAAATTATAAAAAATTGAAAAATTAGGGTATTTTAGTCCAATACTCCTTGTAATTTTTAGATGAAAATCAATAAATAAAGTAGGTAGTGTAATAAGCTACTATCAATCTCCAGTATATGGGTCGTTGTTTCCATGGTTAATGTAGTAATGAAAACACTCTCACCCTTTGACTCATTAATACATAGGTCCCATGTAAGATGTAACTAATGTAAGTAGTAAAACTCCTCAACCACAATCCATCAAACAAAATTAATTATATCTAACGGCCCAAAATATTTTTAAAATATTTTTTTTAATAACATCAAAAATAATATTTTTTAGGAAAATAATGTTCAATTTCAATCACACACAAATTAATACGTACATTATTTCCTCACATACAATAGATAATAAATTTTATTCAAAATAATAATTAATTTAATCTAGATATTAAATATTTTTATTTCCTACTTGTTCAAGGTTCTAATCAATGAATCAAAATATCATATATATATATACTATTTGTACAAGAGAGTCATTTTTATTATTTATAAATTTCTTCATCCTATATCAATTTTTATATATTAATTTCTAGCTACTATATATAAAAAACTTTTAAAGGGTAAAACTTTTGAATTTCCCAAATAAAATACGATTCTTCATGTAAAAAAAAAAATAAAAAATAATTACCTTTCCTTAATTTGATTTGATTAAATAAATAAAATAATATATGAATTAATCATCCTTATGTTAATTGGATTAATATAATATAATAGCTAACTATTCATACATATGAATTTATATTTTAGACTCCAACAAAAATTGTAATAAGTAATTATACTAATATAAATATAGAGTTTTAAGACAATAATATTGTTTTCGATTAGTTTTATATTAATTTTCTCCATTTGTTCAAATTTTTTTATTCCTTTTTGTCATTCAAAAAATAGTAATATACATTATATTATATTATTTAATATTATCTTTTAAATATAATATTAATATAGAACAATTAAATGGCTAATATTATCCTTTAACTATGAAATCGAAAATTATTTAAATAAAATCAACATAGGTATGAATTTACTAATAATTATAAAATATTTGAAAAGTGATTCCTATAACTTAATAAAAAAAATATGATGTTATGTCAATAATGTATTGTCTTATTGATCTTCTTATTTTTTTTAAAGACGTGAAAAATAGAAAGTTTCAGATTCAATAATTTTTCAAATCACAAATAATTATTATTAATTTAGTGAAAAATATTAAAGGGAATGCTAACTATATTGTGTATAAGAAAAGGAACTTATACACTCAAAAGTACATGATCGCATAGATGAAATGCTATGCTAGCTAGGGGAGGGTGAAACATGGTCATGAAAGGTGAATAGTAGAAGTTTGGTGGGAGCAAATGAAGATGATGGGCATGTCACCCGCGTGAAAACAGGAGGCTAACCTCCCTCAATTGCCCAAACGTTAGCATGAGACCATGCAACTAAGGCAGCCACATATAAATAAATGAAAATTAAATAAAGCTTTGGGCCTTTGACAATTTGTTTATTACAGAGTAATGATAATGTTTTTGCATGATTTTATTTTTTATTTTTATATCTTTTTGTAATTTTAAACATTACCTCACTAACATGAAACCAATCAAATGTGTCTCTCTGCCTATGAGTGAGTGTGAGTACTGATTTTACAATTGTCTGTCTGTCCTTCTCTACTGTTATGGATAGTAATAAAAGGCTTAGGGTTATGATTTGTGTTACAGGGAAAAAAAAATGTAAGCTATGATTAATGAAAATTTCATCAAGTTCCTAGAAAAAAATTGTCAGTAAAAAAAAAAAAGAAAGTTCCTTATTTGCAAACTTTTTGTGAAGCAATTGATTTTAGCTTGGAGGTTAAAAAAATAAAAGAAAAGAATGTCAACTTTTGTTATTATTCTTGTAATGATTGCACATAATATATATTTTTTAAAAAATAGATGATTCCAAATTAACTGGAAACAATATCTAATATTGTTCATATATATAGTATCTTAGTAGACTATTATATATGTGCTTATAGGCCTAATTTTATAAGTATGCTACTTCAATCTATGGAATATTAATTCAGCCATTGCTATAAATAAAATAAATTAAAGCTTATCTTTGAGAAAGTAACAATTTTTTATATGGACAAAATATAACAAAAGTAGATAATTCATGCATGATACATGCTAATGAATTAAGGGTTATACATAAATATTTCGAAGCGTTAATTACTTTATAACTTTGAGGTTTAGATAGTTAATTATCATATTTAATTTATAGAATAATTATTATTTAATACGAATAATCATAATTAGACGATCATTAATATGACACCTAATTTTTTTTTTTTTTTCATTATTTGGCAGCAATGAGTATTTTGAAAACCATTAAACGTGGAAATTTTCCTTTTCATTTTTCCTTAGTCAAATAATTTTCTATTCGTTACAATGTAATAATAAGAATCCAATTAATTAATTCCTGTGGATCAATGACAATTTAGAACATTCCACATGGAAAATTTTTCCCTTCTTCTTCTTTTTAAGAATCAAGATCTTCTGCTATGTGTTACAGTAGTGTTAGGTAAGAATTGGAAACTAGAGATAATAGTACAATCTCAATAATTTATATTTCATTAATTAATAATTATATTATTGAAGATGCCAAACTTGTCATGGTGTGATGTATTTGTATATGCATGCTAAATGCTAATCTAACAGCTGGAGTAGGGACTCGTACACTTAATAATACAGACCATGTTTAACCAAATGAAATAAATATAATAGGATAATTTTTTATACATTCCCTTAAAAATATAATAAAAAAATAACGAATTACAATTTACCGATGATTTTATTTATATATATATATATTTGAAGATACTTCATTTTATTAATATTTATAATTAATATTTTTTATTATGAAAAGACTAATTTAATATAATATACAAGAATATTTAATCTACAACATTATTTTATCATAAAAATCTACTATATATATATATATATATATTTGTTATTTTAACTCGGATTAAAATTTGAATTCATAATAATATTTAAATTAATTTTAACACTGATATTAATTTAAGATTTCATTAATAAGTTTTTGTTTCAGTGATATTAAAATTATTTTCAGAGCTGAAAAATTTTGAATTCAAGTTATAATTAAGATGTTTGGTATCACTGCGATTTTTTTTTTTTAATTTCAAAAAAATAAGTATTAGAAAATATTTTTAAAAAATTATTATTTTTCATTTTTTTCATGTTTATTTAGAAATATTTTGAAAACAGAAAAAAAAAAAACTAAAAATAAGAAATTCTAATTTTTAAAATCTTATTTTTGTTTTTGAAAAATAAAAAACAAAAAACGATATCGAATAGACCCTAAATTTAATATTTTAAAGACAATATTTTTTATAAAACAATCGGAGTATGAGTGTCTCAAATACATAAGCAAAGCTTCATTAGCAATTTATTTTTTTTTCTTTATTTTTTTTTTCCTTTCTTAACCTTTAATTTTACAATAGCAAAGCTTCATTAGCAATTTATTTTTTTTTTCTTTATTTTTTTTCCTTTCTTAACCTTTAATTTTACAATTAATTATTCCGGCCCAAAGAAAGCAAAGGGAAGAGAAATGAGTCACTGCTTCCAAAGATCTAGAATGCTATTTGCCAATCCCTTTCGTTAATTCAAATTAATATAAACATTTAACAAAAAACTAATAGTCCAACCAAAAACGACCAAACCCAACCCCTTCTAAGTCAATGATGACTTCAGCTTCACACCATATGGTCTAAAAGACTAAAGCTAGTGGTCCAACCTCCAAAGACCCAACTTAATTAGCATTTTCTTAATTAAAATATTTTTATAATATTAATTAATTTTAATTTAATGAGAAATTTTCTTTTGCAATTCTATAATTTTAAAAATTATTTTATCTCTTTTACCAAAGATAATATATATATTAGAGAGTTATAAAATTGGATAAAATAATAATAATTAAAACTCAACATAAATGAGAGTCGAACTTAAAATTTAAGTATCAATATCTCAACTTTTGATCTTATCTTTAAACCAAAGTCTGATTCACCAAAAATTATTTTATTTTTATTAAATTAATAAAATTATTATTTTTAATTCAATGATGTTCCAATCCTTATTATTATATAAATAAATAAATAAAGGATTTATCAACACACCATATAGTAGCCCACCATCCATTGAAGATTGGGAGCAATTTTTGTGGAGCCCATAGCCAAGATCTCTGGGACCAAAAAATGAACACTATTACAAACTTTGATGCAAGTATATAGTTTTGATTCATTATAATATAATAAGTGTATCAAAAGATTCAAAAGAATTGTAAAAGGAAGTGGAGGCTGAGGCTCCAACCCATTTGAGTTTGTTCCAAACCACAATCATAATTGTCCTCTTATGCTTGAAAGTTCAAAACCCATGCCACCATCTACCACTTTTTCACACCACTCTTTTTGAGTTTTATTATTAAAAGATTGGCTTTTGGGAAAAATTTTTCTTTCATCTTTTGTTTGTAGCTTTCTCTTCTTTTATTACAAATACTCACTTTCCTATTTGTGAATGATTAGTGGTAGTAGCTAAGATCACTTAGAAAATGATCAAAAATACCTTTTATTCTTTGAGTTGATGATCTCTCTCACTCTTTTGTTTTTCAAAGCATAAGTGTGTATTTAGGGCACATTACCTAAAAAAAATATATATATAAGATCTTGTTTATTTATTTAAAGTATATGTCTTATTTATTATGTAGATGAAAATAAATAAAAGTGCCAAGCCAGCATGCTATAGTGTGATTCTTTAAGATGTAAACTTCAGCAATAAGTACATTAATTCCTTAGAATATTTAATTATAGTGCTTTTGGATTGAAATTAAATGTGAAAAGGCCACAACTTTTCACCGACCAAAGGAGAATTTTTTTTTGCTTGCCTAGTGAAGAAAAAGAAAGAGAAGTTTTCTTTTTAATTACTTGTTAACTATAATTCTTAATTAGTATTATTCATGTTTCATGGGAAACCAACACAAATAGCAAGCTATATCTAATGCATGAAATACATAATTTTTTTAAAAAAAAAAGTAGATAATGCATACAAATGGGTGGTAGATTATTTTATGCAATAATTAAGAGTCTATTGTGAAAATAGTAAGTAATATTGATTCTTGGATGATTATTGATTCAACTAATCTTAATGAGCCAAATAATTAATATTAGTTAACCTTATAGTCATAGACTTTGTCCTTTATATATCATTTGTGCAAGAGGACCAAGAGAAAGAAAGAAGAGAAGATAATAGAAAGGATGATTATTGATTAATTAACAAAATATTTTTACACCTAATCAACATATATCATATTATTGTTAATTTCAGCAATCATTAAGAGATCTAGTCTCTAGATGAGATTATTATGGCATGTAATGCCTTAAAACATTTCTACAATCATAAAATCAGGAGAGTGATCAACCATTTTGAATCTCGGGCAATTAAATAAATTATTAAACATATTAAAATTTATGGATGATTAATTATGAAATGCTAATTGGAATAGAGTCTTTGCTTTCTACATGTTTATCACGTGGCTTGAGATAAGGTAAGGAAGTGGAGAATGAAATTAAGTAGGGGAACTCCATTATTACCATTTTCTCAACAAAATCCTGTACTAATTATTTTATTGGAGTTCATCTCTAAATTGCCCTTCAAAGCAAAGACAATGTCAAATTTCATGACATACATACTGCCAATAAGAAATTTAGGGAGGATTGGAACGAGCAGTTGAAAGCCAGCATTTAGCGTTTAAACTCCCTACTATTAATATGAGATATTTAATAAATTTAATATTTGGAGTAGTATTTCAAAATTTAACGGTTAGTAATTTATAATTATAAGTGATGAAACACCGAAAGCTGAAATTTCTATTCGTTAATGTTTGGTCTTCCAATCGTTAGCTGGTAACTGCTAATTGCAATAATGAATTAAACATGTTGTTAATCTAATAGAGCTACGAGAGTAACGTTTTTCTTTCTTTCTTTGTGTTGATTAAGCTATGATTGAAATTTAAATTCATATCTCATTGCTTTATAAACTACTCCATCTACTATAATTAAATAAAAGCGGAACAATATTTTTCTCTGTGTTATTCATATAGTTAATTCCTTTTCTTTTGTTAGGAATTTGAACTTCATATAACAAAACTTATATGTAAAATCTTTAAATTACATAGAGAAAATTCAAATTTGGCATGAATCCCATGTTTAATAAATTTCATAGAAAATTCAAATTTAGCATCAATGAGATGATAATAACAACTGATATTTAATTTACTGATCTTTAATTATTAATAGATAATCCTTGACCATCAACACTATTAATATTTAATTCCTGACGGCTAAGTAATGGTTAATCTACCATACCAAATTGCTCTTAGCATCAATCAGATGCTAATAACAACAAAAATATATAATTCCCTAAAGTATTTTTTATAAGAAGAAAACAATATAATGAATGGACTGATATTTTAACCGAGTGACACTATTATAAGAGTGGAGTAAGGATTCGAATTTCACTGATTTAAATTTTTCCTAGACTAAAATAATAATAATAATAAAATAAAATAAAATGAAGCAATCATATAAATAAAACCTATATATAGGGACAAGGGATTGATGGGAGGGGTGGGCTTTGAAATGGATATATATATATGTTGTTGGCTTGTTGCTTGCTTGTTGCTGCAATCTCTTATCCCCTCGCTGGCACACATGTCTCGACAGAATCATTCAAAGTGGACACTTGGTGGCATTGGCGTGACTAACTTACCTACTCATCACCTCACTTATCGACTACATATATTTTATGTTCAGATTGAATATTTGAAAAATGTTATAGAAAAGAACGTTATAATATATAATCCCTTTATATTATCAACAAATCTAAAATTCACACCATATAAATCTCAATACTTCTCGAAGAGAATAAAATGACTATAAAAATTCTTAGCTATTCTTTGGTGTAAGCTAATTTTTTATACACCAAACTAATTACTGATTGATATTTTTATTATGAATATCCTCATTATTTTACTGTAAAGTCTATACTCTCTTAGTCTCTTTACACTAATATGTAATTCTCCCATTAAATTTAGTGTATTCACTAGGTGTAGTCAAATGACTAACAATATGATTTAATTATTTTAAAATTGTTACGATAAAACATGTGTGAAATTTGTTTTAAAAGCAAATTTTAACAATTCTAGTTAATGTTTTCAATAAAATTTTGTTTCATCAACTATTTTTTTTCCCCCAAAGAAAATATACTAGCATTAATTAGACAGAAAACCTAAGATCAGTACAATATTTAAGAACTAACAGGTAAAGTCCAAAGGAATGCGTAAAAAAACTATCCGACTTAGGATTATTTAGCATTGGACTTGAAACCCAAATAACAGACAGGCTTAAAGCATGAACATAAATTCCTTCACCACTAATGCCCTTGGTGTTGGACCATCTTCCAGAAGCCACTGTCTTTATCACCGGATACCGCATCAACGTCGGCGATTGACAAAGCACCACCAAGGATATAACTACTAAGCCAACTAGAAAGAAGAGGTACTGATGAGCTTGAGCCTCCACCCTCCATTGCAGCAAAACAACCTTAACAGTGAAATTCTGTTAGCAGTGAAATCCTGATGGGGCGTCCCTCCTCTACCACATAAATGCCAAAGCTTAAGGAGAGACCGACCTCCATCAGTAGCTCTGTGACTCAGCAAACATAGAAAGAGCAACACCATTAAAGACTAAGTTGAATTTCCTAAGCCTTTGATAAGCATATTTTTCTCCCCCCACCAATGATCGATCAGAGCCTTCACTAGACAAAGAAAGCCGTGATGAGTGAGCCGGACAACACCGTAGGTAGAGACGGAACTACTGCAGTAGGAAATGGTGACTGAACTCACAAATCCAAAATCTCAAACCCAAGAATCAAAAAACGCACACAAAACCCAAGCTATAGCTTTATTATGGACTGAGACTATCAAAAATCAAGAAAAAAAATACAAAAAATATAAAAAAAATGAGTGTCCCCACCGGTGACATAAGCCACCAAAGGACCCCTAAAGAACGACACAAACAAAAGGATAAACTAATTCAAGAACCTACAGAGAGGTGTTCACGAGAAATATTTTCATCTACTATTTATATATATATTTTTTTTGCCAAAGTTCATCAACTATTTATTCAAACAATAGTATTTTAACATTTTAATTTATCGATCTCCTCTTTAAAAGAAAAAATCACATTCTCAGAACTAGGTCACGCCTAGCTATGACTCACCCCAAAAAGTATAATAATATGGTCAAAAGTGCCAATAGATTATAGATAGCAGGAAATAGAGAGGCAAGTGAGTATTGAATTTATCCATACAAATCACTTGGTTTTCAATTGGTTAATGACCTATTGATTAGCCTTTTTTTTTTTGCCAAACCTATTGATTAGCTTTGCCAATACCTTTTTTTTTTTTTTTAAAAAAAAAAATTTATTAGCTTTGCCAATACCTAGTAGATAGTATTAAAAAGTGTTAATTCTAGACCTAGTAAAAAAAAAACAAGGATAAGGTGTAGATCCTAACATAGTAGCTAGGTATTGGAGTGATGCAACCTGTTGTGATGTTTATGATGGATTGGAACCAAGGAATTTGGCTCCCACATCTCCCGTGACTTCTGCTTATGCAGCAGCCACTACTACTAGTACTAGGAAGTAGGAACTCTTTGTTATACAGTAGTACACACAAATTCCACTCAATTCTAAATATAAAACACTGGAAAAACCAGTGTAAAAAGAAAAAATTTACAGAAATAGGTTGGCTGGTGAGAGGCACCCAACAAACATAGCCCACCATTTTAGAGGGATACGACTCTTTTTTCTGTTTATACTGTTGGGTATTAATATGTAACAGTTCTTCCTCGGGTTCACCCTAAACTCAAATTGAAGTGTGCATATGCATTCATTTCTTAAAATTGTAAAAATAATAATAATTCAAGGGTGCATTTGCATCAAGGGGAGGAAGTTCAAAATATTATTAATTTGCTACTTAAAGTCTTAAATTTAATGGTCATTAGTCTGAATTTTAATTAAATACTGAAAAAATTGATATTTTTAACTGTTAATTTTTATCATTAATTGTCAATTACAAATTGCTAATAATTTACGGCAATTAAAAATACTCAAGGGTGAAACTAAATTTAAAAAATTTGAACGGTCAAAAGAAAGATGATAGAAAAACAATTTAATTATAAGTTAATATGAATAAAATTTGAATTTCATTATGTTTTAATTCTAAAACTATATATTAAATATGGGTAATAAATAAAATTTAAGAAAAATTGATGGTTAAATATAATATTTTCTAAACAAAATTGAATGAAATATATATGTAATAAATAAAATTTTGAAAAATTTAGAAGAGCTAGTGTTTATATTTATGAAAAATTACAAAAATTATGGATGATAAAAAAAAAATTGAAAATTTTGAGAGCCAATGTGTAAATCTTTTAAAAAATATAAAAATTTTATGGATGGGAAGTTGAATTTTGTAATGTTTTGGGGGCAATGCCCCAAGCTTGTGCATAATACAGCCCTCAAAAAATAGCTACTGGTTAGACTTTGAAGAACTTGTATCCAATCCAATCAAGAAAAAAACTGAGATATTTAGTTGTCTATTCTCGATCCAAATTCAATCGGATTATAAAAAGAAAAATTTTGTATAGCCCATTTAATAAACCAATGAAGTATTCGATTTTAGAAAAAAGATCACATTAAATTAAATTAATAAAAGGTTACATTCATTTTTCAAATATATATATATAAAGATTACATTTATCGTATATCATTCCTCTCCTCTACATTTTCAATGTCATAATCAATATCTGTTAGGGGAGAATTTGAGTTAAAAAGCAGCTCGCCATCCAAAAGATTGCTTACTATTGGGGGAAGGAGAGACATATATAGTATCAGCATTTTCATCTTCTTCCGGATAAATCTCTTCCACGAAGTCGAAATCTTACTCAAGATATATATTCCAAATTGTGGCCAAAACATTCTCTTGGTAAGAGAGAAATTTATTAGCCATCACCTCTTCATATTTTTTCTTTGCAAGCTTCTCTTTCTTCGCTTCTTTTTTAAGATGACGAACCTCTTGTTGGCTTATATCGAGCTCAGAGCGCAGTGAAGAGATCCGCCCTAGCCCCTAGAAGTTCGGCCTCCATGTCCCTATTTTTTGCTTTCTCTACATCTAGAGTAGTTCAGAGTAGGGCGATCTTGGAGGCGTGATCCTTTTCCATCTTCTCTTTGTGGCGCACCCACTTCGCCTTTAGATCATCCTTTTGCAATCTCATTCGTTGGTGGAGTTTGAATATTATATTGGTGGTCTGTAAAAAAAAAAAAAGAGATAAAAGAAATAAGAAGAAAATAAGATGATCGGTTACAATAAAAAAAGATGTAGTCAGGAGAGCGAGCATAGAGATAATCAGTTATATACCTCAAAGATGTATCCATAGGTAGATTCAGCGAGATGAGCATTGGTGAATTCGCTCATATGCTTCCCATCCACTAAAAGGTGGATTGCTTGCATAATGTCAATAGCTACGGAGGGGTCACGAACAAAGGCCCCCTCACTATACTTCTCATCAACAGATGTAAGTTCATCCAGACTAATCTCCTCCACAGCCGAGCAAAACCTTTTTATTAATAGTCCCAATTGGCCCTCAGGAGCATCCCTTTTTTAAGCTCCATCGATAACTTGAGGGACTGAAGGATCGCTTGTTAGGGGGCTCCTTTGGAGGGAGAGGAGGAGGAGGAAGATTCTTTTCCACCGGAGAAAACTTTGCTTTCTTTTTTTCCTTCATTCGCTGAGTTAAGGACTTCATCTCTACAAAATAATAATAAAACATACTAGTTTTAGTATCATTAAAAGAAAGGGCTACAACAGAAAGATCGATCGATGGGTAATACCAGCAAAAGAGTTAGTAGGTGCTTTAGATCGCGGTTTCTTCTTCGGACCGAAAGCATCGCCGAATAAGTGATCATAAATTAGATACAGGCAAGATATAGGGTTTAGCCTTGAAAGGGTTTTTATTTTTTTCTCCTCTTCAGAAGATAGACCTCGAAGATCGTTCGAAGGAGTTATTTTTGGGCTATCCACCTAGGTCTTGGGAAGATCGGCCCAACCTTATTTATGAGAAATAATAAAAAAAAAAATTATTTCTAGTTTTTTTAAGGAAGAAGGCAGGGTAAAGATTTTTCTCTCACTTTGAAAATTAAAGTGGTCGAACCTTTTTTTTGCCACTAATCGATATATCTCCCTCACCTCCCTGCTAAAGATGTCGAACCCATGGATCTCCCCTATAATCCTAAGCCCTACTAAAATTTTCCATGAGTTTGGATGGAGTTAGCAAATCGGGATATTATATTTTTGAAGTACGTTAGTATATAAACTATATAAGGGGAACCTAAGCCCATATTCCATATCCTTCAAATACACCATTCTATCTAGATCACCTAGTTCCTGGTTAACAAATGTCCCAGGTTCGGGCAAGCGAAGTTTGTAAGCATCGAGAATGTCATATAGAGCTCTAATATCTGATAGGCAATCTACAGTTAGTTCACAAGGTATATTTTTCACTCCTTTTTTGGGTTCGGGATCTTTAAGGCGTTTGGTTGAAAGTTCGGAAGGTACAGGAGCACGAATACCCACAGATTGGCCTGGGAGACCCATGGTCTCTTTAACAAATTTTTGTTTATTAATAGTTCAAGAAGGTTGGTGTATATATACAGTCTCGACAATGGGGGAAGGAGATCGGTCAGACACTGTATCCTTGTTGCCATGGCTGTTGGCAGAGAGGCGATCATTCTGACTATCTTCATAATCGCTCATTATGATAGGTAGGAAAAAAAAAAAAGAGAATAGGTGGATAAGACAAAGGAAGAGGAACTTACTGGTTAAAAGGCGAAAAGCTGAAAAGGCGCACTGAATTGATCAAACGACTAAGGAAGAGCCAAAAAACTTGCAAAATATCTAAAAGGAAGAAGAATCAAGAGAGAAATTGCAAAAAAGAAATTGTAAAAATAGCAACAGACAAAGAAAGAAGAAGAATAGGAGAAGAGACGGCAGCAAAGAAAATGTAAAAAACCTATAGTGAAAGGTGAAGACCCTATTTATAGGGCGTAGTGCATAAACCGAAGGGTGTAGGGATCTTTTTCCTAAGAACACATGGCACAAAAAGTACTTGAACTGCATTCTTTTCGAAATTCAAGATAATTATGAAGCGATGGAAATGGTAGAGGTGTAAATGAGTCAAGCCGTTCGTGAGCAGTTCGGTGTTCGGCTTGATAAAATCTCATTCGCGTTCGATTTGTTTTATAATTGAGCCGAGTTTGAGTAAAGTTAAACTCGGCTCGATTAGGTTCATGAACAGTTTGATTATAAGCTAGTGAATAAACTCACGAACATATCAATTAATAGACTTGTGAACAGCTCGATTATTATTATTATTATTATTATTTTGGCACTCCAAAAAAATATTTTAATACTCATATAATCTTTTTGGTAATTCAATTTCACTAAAATATATATACTCCTAATTAAAATAATCTAATATTTCCATATTATATAATCTAATATTATAATATTTAAAAATATGTTTTTTATTAATTAATATATTTGTGATACATGTAATACTCAATTTTATGATTGAATATTTTTTAATTAATTGGATACTTTTGCTTTTATGTTAGTTTTAAGTATTTTTTGTTATATTTATTTTATTAGAAATAAATATTTAGGAAGTTGAGTATTCTGAAAAGCTATAAATGAGTTTCAAAACGAGTCGAACTCGAACTTAGTCCAATTATAATTTATTAACGAGTTGAGTTCGAATCGAATTCGATTATAATTTATAAATATGCTTTTGATAAGAGTTCGGCTCGAGCTTAAACAAATCGAGTTTGAACATAATTTTCAAGCTCGATCCAAGTTTGAGCTCATAAAAAAAAATATTGAGTAGAGCATGAGCAAGCTAAAGCTCGGGCTCGATTACAACCCTAGGAAATGGCACCATAAATACTCTCGTAGGAAGTCGAACTATAAAAAAGATTGCTTTATTGTGAGATCTCCAAAAATCGAAGTGAATCCAAGCCTTTGACTTGGAATTGGTGGGGGACATGTGTTGCACACTTATCTAAATCAATCACCCTACGCGAGCTAAGAGCTCGCCTAAGTAGGATCATTCGAACCTACAGACATCGTCTGTCTTCTCCTTGGCGATCTCTTTTGACATTAGGTTACTTCACCATTACGACTTTACTTCCTAATCTTAGTACTACTCGGTAACAGAGAGTCCATATGCAGTTCGGCTACTATCTTTGGGATTCCTTTTCCACATGCAATATTGTAACAGGTAATCTGATTCCAAAAAGAATTTACATTTTGGGACATCCCTATAAATAGTGTCATTTTTTTCATAAAACAGGTAATAAAATTCTAAAGACTTCTCAATGATTTAAACCTTTTATTTTCCCTAATTCACATTTTTTCTGACTTAAGTATTAGAGTGTCTCTCCAGGCATATCGTTTGGGCCTTCTAACTTATTGTCTCGCAGATATTGAAAATTGCTTGATGGTGTGCTAAAGATCGAAATTCATTTTAAGCACATCATTGTTTATCACTATTTTTTTTTCCTAAAAAATATTAAACATGTACAAATGTATCAAGAATAAGAAGAAATAAATTTAAAAGTATAATATGTCACCTTCATATGTACACTTTAACTTTGATTTTACTATTAATTGGTGTCTTAACCTAATAATAAAGTAAAACTATTTTAAGAGTGAACATTAAAATTCAAATATCACCGATAAAATTAATGCTAAAAATAAAACTTTGATTTTACTACTAAACAAAAGTCTCATTAATTGTCATCTCTAACTAAAGTTGAATAAAACGGACCCTTGAATTATGCCTAAACATGTATTACCCATATGTAACAAAATGCTAAATTATCCAAGAGAAAATGTGGTGGGTATTATAATTGTTATAAGGTTAAAGGTTTTGTAAGTGTGATCATGGATAGGTCATCATTGATACTTGCAATACCAAACCTTAAATTGAAGGCAGCTGGTCAGGTAACCAATCAATTATCTCAAGAAAATGAAAGGGGAACCGATTGAGTACAAGGTTCAGGCTGTTAATAATTAGTGGTGGTGACAAAGAAAAAGAAAAAAAAAAGTGTTAGTTAGCATAATTTGTGGATATTTGTTAATCAATTCAATTCAATATTTATTTAACAATTCAACTCATAGTAAATTGAATTTACTTTTTAAAAAAAAGACTTTAATTATTTTTATTTGATGTCCATAATGGAATTGATTTATGTTCCAAGGAGATAATCAGAATGTGAGATAATCAGAATGTGAGGTTTCAAATTTAACGTCTACGTATATAAAAAATATTTAATTAATTAATTGATTTGATTTCTATTCATATTAAATTATTGTATTGTTTATCAGTAATATTTAATATTTGAATAAAAATATAATAATGAGATTTATTAATATTTAACACAAAAATAATCTTAAATAATTTTAATTTGAAATATCTTCTTATTATAATCCAGTTATCTTATTTTCTTGATCAATATCAAATTTTCCACATATTGTACACTGACAATATTTCAAAATTGTACATATTATGGAGTAGCAAGCAATAGTTTGTGTGTGTAAAAAGATAGACTCATTGCATTTGAAACACTTCATTATCACATCAGCATACCCTCCACTTTCTTTTTTCTCAAATCAAATATGAGTGGGATTAACACAAAAGGGAACATCTTGTTTACCTTGTGGGAGATAATGGAGAAATGGGTGACAACTAAGAATTTAATTGGTCTTTTTTTTTTTTTTCCTTTCTTTTTGGTGCCATTTATAGGTAAATAATAGGAAAACAAACAAAGTCAATTAATAGCACTTTTATGTTTTATTGACATTGGCATTTTCTCATATGATCTACAGAGGTTTTAAGGAGACAAGTTTTATTACTATGGTCCATTTTTTTTATGGTGAAAGGATTTGTTCAATCTTTAATACATTATTAGAAGTAATAACTAAGGTAACTAAGGTTGGTAGTCATAATGAACTATTGATTTTGATTTTCTATCAAATTAACAAACTTTCCCAAAAGATAAAAGCTTCAACATATTGCAATTTTCACATCTTTTGACTTCTATTATTTTTAGATGCACAATGTAATTATAAAGGTAATTATTCCCTTTTTCATTAACCATTAACCACTCAAAATTTTGAATTTAATAGCTATTAATAGATTCTTTTTTTATTTTTTAGAAAGAAATTACCATAATTTTAAAAGGAATCATAGCTTTGAATTTTTTATTTTTTATTTTTACGTTACGAGATAAATATAAAATTACTAAATTATTAATTTTGCATATTCTTTACTCTAATTGATATTTTAGAAGAGGATTAGAATAAAAGCAAAATAAAATTACAAAACAATTAAATGTATGGAATATTGGAATGGAACCATTATTTATTAATTTTGTGATTAGGATTTGGGAGGATCCCAAGACAAATGTATGTGGACTCACAGAGAAACTTCATCATCTCCCCTTTACAATACAATTGTCACAAGAACATGATTGTTGGTATGAAAAAATCATCAAATTAAAATTGAAAACTTAAAAACTTTTTAATAATGATTGCTTAATGGGCCGGATATAAAAGTTCTTGTGCTTATAAATTCTTATGCAAAATAATAAGTTATAAATTTTTTTTTTTTTTTGCCAAATATAATAAGTTATAAATAACTCCATATATATATATATATATATATATATATATCCTTGATTGAAGACATATACCTAACCATTTGGACCCAGATTCTGCAATTCTATAATCTTTCAAGAACTCTTCTTGCTAAAAAAAAATTTAAAAAAATAATAATAGAAAGGAATAGAATCTTTTTAAAGAGAGAACTAAACAAATGCAAACAACTATATTATGGAATAATGTGAATTTATATGAAAAAGAAAAGGGTAATGTGAATTTATATGAAAAAGAAAAGGGTAACAAAAAGCATAGAAGCTGGAAATCCATATCTATATATTTTTCTTAATTTCTTATAATAAAATTGCCTATATTTAATTTTTAGGTCAATAATTTTTATTCTGTATACTAAATATTCAATTAATAGTATTCAATACTTAATTAAAAAAATACTACTAAAAGCTGATGAAATAACATTAGAATTTAATTAATGTGTGGGTCAACTGTGACTTAGTCATGCATTCCCCACCCTCATCACTTCTATGTAATAAGGAAAAGTTGATTTTTCATCTTTATATTATCCCTGTATATATTGGATATGAATATGATGCAAAATTGCAAATAGTTTCTGATCTCAGTAATTAAATCACTAACCAGGACTTAGAGCTTAATTAATATATTAGTTTAAATGGGGACACTCTCTGTTTTTTAATTTTGGATACATGAGATGCTTACATTACTATGAATTATGATTTTGATTTATTAGTTTATTAGTAACTTTACTATTTCGATCCTATTAATTACTAACATTTAATAGGTAATCAACATATGGCCCCATTAATTAATTAAGATGTGAAATGTAAACACCGCATGTGTCATGACGAATTGTTTGGCGACAACATTTAAAAAAAAATAAAATAAAATCACTTAATTATATAGAAGATTTGATCAATACTCCAAGACCAAAACATTATAGCAAATGGATATTAATTAATACTAATAATTGTAGTATTCAAGGGTATATTAAACTCTGTGTCTACAGTCTACCTAATATGACAAATAAATTACCACATCCTTATTGTATTTAACAAATGTATCACTTTCCCATGTACGTAACAGATACTAGTAACCAGTTGTCTAATCTATGATATATAATTAATTAAAATCGTGTATATATATATATATATATATATATATATATATATATATATATATATATATATATGAGAGTTAATAAGTTATTAAGTCGAAAATTTATCACTCTGACACATTAAATTTTAAGAATGGCTTTAAAATTTTTTGGTGAAATCACGTCAGTTAATTTTTTAGATAATTTTTTTTATTTTTACTAATTTTAAAGTCATTCTTAAAATTTATTGTAAGCTAATTTTAAAATTATTCTTAAAATTTAATAGGCCGAAGGTATAAATAGAACCCTCTTTTTTTGGCTGGTATTCAAGTGAGCCCTTAATATTTTTTTTGGTCCCATTAGATTCTTAATCTTTTTAAAATGATACATATAAAACCCTCTCTTTTGGGCTAATGCTCAAGTGAGCCCTTAATATTTTTTTTTAATCCCATTAGACCTTTAACTTTTTCAAAATAATACATATAAAACCCTCTGTTCATAATTTATGATTTTTGTCAAATGATGTTAAAAATAAAAAATTAATATCTATGCACTTACGTATTAATTTTTATTTTTGTATAAATATTTTTTAAATTATTTAGAAAAAATTTAATATTTGTTAAATTTAAAATTAATAAAATTAATTAATTAAAATATTACAAATTTGATTTAATATAAAATAATTTTTTAATCCTTATACATTAAAGTATAATTTAT
>CATKHJ010475134.1:0-18713 GCA_949750685.1 Vernicia montana
ATGAATTGAAAAATCTTCTGCCATAAATCTTTGAAGAGCTAGAGAATCAAGTTGACATCTTCAATCAATAGCTTTGCATCTTCAAATTTTTCGTGTTATAAAAGAAGAAATCAAACGCAAAATCCTAAAATCTCCAAATTCTCAAAAATCATGAATTGAAAAATCTTCTGCCATAAATCTTTGAAGAGCTAGAGAATCAAGTTGACATCTTCAATCAATAGCTCTGCATCTTCAAATTTTTCGTGTTATAAAAGAAGAAATCAAACGCAATATAATTATGATGCCAAAAGTATAAATAAGACCTTTTTTTTTCTTTAAATCTCCAAATTCTCAAAAATCATGAATTTAAAAATCTTCTGCCATAAATCTTTGAAGAGCTAGAGAATCAAGTTGACATCTTCAATCAATAGCTCTGCATCTTCAAATTTTTCGTGTTATAAAAGAAGAAATCAAACGCAATATAATTACGATGCTAAAAATATAAATAAAACTTTTTTTTCTTTTTTTTGTACTGATGCTCAAATGAGCTCTTAATATTTTTTTTATCCCATTACACTCTTAATTTTTTCAAAATGGCACATATAAAACCCTATATATATATATATATATATATATATATATTATTTTTTAAAATTAGATAGTGAGTGATTCGCACTCCATTTGAGCTTCCTTAAGTTAAAATTACAAACTGACCAACCTATTTGAGCCCAAAAGTTAAAATTGGGATTAATCAGGCCTTCATAAAACCCAAACCACGAGACCAATTTGAACTTAAGCCATTTACTTTCTACAGTAAATACAATCTCAAATCTCAATCGTCGAAACTTTTTTTCCATATGATCGATTCATATCCAACCACAAAAGTGGGACCCTATAAATACTCATACTATGAAGCGTGAAGCAACCAATAATTCCCATAATATATGAGAAAAAAAAATACTAATTATTATTATTATTATTATTTTTTGATTTGTGTTAATTCAAGTGTAGCTTCACGTCCGCGTCTTCTTCTTCTTCTTTTTTCTCGCTCTCTCCGTTTCAGTGTGTGCTAGGGTTGGAGTGGCGCCGTTTCACTCTTCTCGATCTTTCCCTATATTCTCTACATCAGTTTCGTTACACTTTCAGGTTTGTATTATCGCTGTTATTTAGGGTTTTTTATTCCAATCGATTTGGATATTTGATCTTCCAATCTTATTTTGATTTCAATTTCTGTTCTCAATGTATAATATCGGCGATCTGTTTTCTATTAATTATTTGCGAATTTTTTTTTTTGGATTTTATCAGATTGTTTCTTAATGGCGGTTAGTTTGATTTACTGTTATTATTATTATTTTTTTTGGAGTAGAATGCTTAATTTTGAGTGTCAGTATTGATTTGTTTACTTTACTGTGATATGGTTATTTGATACTGTTTTGCTAAATAGTATTGGTTTAATTCAAGTGATTGCGAGTGATTTGGATAGTTAATTCAACAGTCCGTGGTAGTGGTTTGATAATATATTGTATTTGGGATTATGTTTGGAGATTGTAATCATTAAATTCAGATTTTTTTGAAGCTTAGGTTCAGTATATTAATCTGTATTGGTTGGTTTTGGATCTTAGTAAGAATGCGTAGAAATAAGCTTTTACATATTCAGTTTGTCGAAAATAATAATTGAAAAATCCAACAACGCAAGAATAGTAATTGAATATAATTAAAGCATAAAACCATGTTGACTGAATAAATCAGTGGCAGAGGGAGAGCAAAAGGGGTTTGTGGAGCTTCCTGATTAAAAAAACCATAACATTCAAAATTTTCTCCTTTTATTTTTTTTCTCATGCCCTTTTTAAAGTTGTTATTTATTTTTTTTTTTTTTTCTGTTCTGTTGAGTTGAAGAGCTATATCTTATATGGACCTAGTGAGATGCAATGTTTTATGAATCTGATTATTTCATATTTGATACTTTCAGATAAACTATGGCAATGGAAGTTACCCAAGTCCTTTTGAATGCACAATCAATAGATGGAAATGTGCGGAAACATGCAGAGGAAAGCTTGAAACAGTTTCAGGAGCAAAATCTACCTCTTTTTCTGTTATCACTGTCTGGAGAGTTAGCTAATGATGATAAGACTGTTGATAGTCGTAAATTAGCAGGTCTCATACTAAAGAATGCCTTGGATGCCAAGGAACAACATAGAAAATTTGAGCTTGTTCAGAGATGGTTGTCACTGGATGCTGCTGTGAAGAGCCAGATAAAGGCGTGCTTGCTTAAGACCCTCTCTTCCCCAGTATCTGATGCTTGGTCAACTGCCTCTCAAGTAATTGCCAAGATTGCTGGCATTGAGCTACCTCAGAAACAGTGGCCTGAGTTGATAGGGTCGCTTTTGTCTAATATTCACCAGCTACCGGCTCATGTTAAGCAAGCAACACTGGAGACTCTTGGATATTTGTGTGAGGAAATCTCTCCTGATGTTGTGGATCAAGATCACGTAAATAAAATTCTTACTGCTGTAGTTCAAGGTATGAATGCATCTGAAGCAAACAATGATGTGAGGCTCGCTGCAACTCGAGCACTGTACAATGCTCTAGGCTTTGCTCAAGCAAATTTTAGTAATGATATGGAGCGCGACTATATAATGAGAGTTGTATGCGAGGCTACTTTGTCTCCAGAAGTGAAGATGAGGCAAGCAGCTTTTGAATGTTTGGTCTCCATTTCATCAATGTACTATGAGAAATTAGCTCCTTATATGCAAGACATCTTTAACATTACAGCAAAGGCTGTGAGGGAAGATGAGGAACCTGTGGCTCTTCAGGCAATTGAGTTTTGGAGTTCAATTTGTGATGAGGAGATAGACATCTTGGAAGATTATGGTGGTGATTTCACTGGGGATTCTGATATCCCTTGTTTTTATTTTATCAAGCAGGCACTCCCTGCTCTTGTCCCAATGTTGTTGGAGACCCTTCTTAAGCAAGAGGAGGATCAGGATCAGGATGAAGGGGCTTGGAACATTGCAATGGCAGGGGGCACATGCCTTGGTTTGGTTGCAAGGACTGTGGGGGATGATATCGTGACACTTGTTATGCCATTCATTGAAGAAAATATAACAAAACCAGATTGGAGGCAGAGGGAGGCAGCAACATATGCTTTTGGCTCAATCTTAGAGGGACCTTCCCCCGACAAGTTGACACCTCTTGTTAATGTTGCATTAAATTTCATGCTCACTGCTTTAACAAAGGACCCAAATAACCATGTGAAGGACACTACTGCTTGGACTTTGGGACGAATCTTTGAATTCCTTCATGGTTCAACTATGGATACACCCATAATTACACAAGCAAATTGCCAACAGATCATAACAGTTTTGCTCCAAAGCATGAAGGATGTTCCAAATGTGGCTGAGAAGGCATGCGGTGCCCTCTATTTCCTTGCTCAAGGTTATGAAGAGTCAGGCCCATCATCTCCCTTGACACCTTATTTCCAGGAAATTGTGCATGCCCTTCTAACTGTTACCCACAGAGAAGATGCTGGAGAGTCCCGGTTGAGGACTGCTGCATATGAAACGCTGAATGAAGTTGTGAGGTGCTCAACTGATGAAACATCACCCTTGGTGTTGCAGCTCGTAACTGTCATCATGACAGAGCTTCATACAACTCTTGAAGGGCAGAAGCTTGCATCTGATGAGAGGGAGAAACAGGGCGAGTTGCAAGGCCTTCTTTGTGGGTGCTTACAAGTCATCATTCAGAAGTTAGGTTCAACAGAGCCTACTAAGATGGTGTTCATGCAATACGCAGACCAAATAATGGGGCTTTTCCTGAGGGTTTTTGCTTGCAGAAGTGCAACTGTGCATGAGGAGGCAATGCTAGCAATTGGAGCCCTTGCCTATGCATCTGGTCCTGATTTTGCAAAATATATGCCAGAGTTCTATAAATATTTGGAAATGGGTCTTCAGAATTTTGAAGAGTACCAAGTTTGTGCTGTTACAGTTGGTGTTGTGGGGGATATCAGCAGGGCGTTAGAGGATAAAATTTTGCCTTACTGTGATGGGATCATGACGCAACTTCTCAAAGATTTATCAAGTAATCAGTTGCATCGATCTGTGAAGCCTCCCATATTTTCGTGTTTTGGTGACATTGCCTTAGCAATAGGAGAGAATTTTGAGAAGTACTTGATGTATGCCATGCCCATGCTCCAAAGTGCTGCGGAGTTGTCTGCCCATACTGCTGGTGCTGATGATGAAATGATTGAATACACAAATTCACTGAGAAATGGAATTTTGGAAGCTTATTCAGGAATCCTTCAAGGGTTTAAGAACTCTCCTAAAACGCAACTTTTGATTCCTTATGCACCCCATATACTCCAGTTCTTGGATAGCATATACATGGAGAAAGACATGTGAGTTCTGCTACATATGTTTAGTCACCTTTCTCTTTTTATTTCCCTTGCCCCCCCACTCCTCTTTTTCCTTTCTATTCAAAATGCATTTTTTTTAGGCTGTGGTTTATGACGCAATGTTATCTATTCTTTTTGCAGGGATGATGTGGTTATGAAAACTGCTATCGGGGTCCTTGGAGATTTAGCTGATACACTGGGAAGTAATGCTGGTTCTTTGATACAGCAATCTCATTCTGTGAAAGACTTTTTAAATGAATGTTTATCTTCTGAAGATCATATGATTAAGGAATCTGCTGAATGGGCCAAGTTGGCCATCAGTCGTGCCATTTCTGTTTGAGGTTGTTGCTACTCAGCATTTTTTTCCTTTACAAGTCCCTGCATGCATTTGGGTGTATTGAGTCGGGGTCCGGGTTGCATTCGTGTCAGGTCATCTGCTGTCTACAGATAACTGAAGTTATCAGTCTTCAGGTCGTCACTAACTCTTGCATCAGCATCATGTTTCTGTCGGAGGCATTGGGTAGTGATTGCTTTACAGACATGGGTGAAGGCGTTCGTTTAAAAGGTTTAAAAAATGTTGGCCATAGAATACAGAATCGGTGCAAGTGAGGGAGAGGTAACATTGATTTGCTGAATAGATACAGGTCGGGCAGCATTTTGTCAGCTGCTGTTTGTTGGTCCTTATAATGGTTGATACCTCTTTTTACCAGACTACCCATGCCGTCTTGGTGGTTGTCTCTGAAGTGCCTCTAGGTTGTGGGAGTGGAGGACTGCAGCGAATTGGTTGAAGTTTTGTGACACTTGAAGACCACCCAAGTGCCACATTTTAGAAGACCCTCAATTAATTACTCATTTTTCACCCCTTGTCATTTTTCATTTAATTATGTCTGTATCAGTTCATCATTATGTCTGTCATGGTCAGGTTGTATTTTTAACTGTTACACTCTTTTGGTATACTCAGTTGGGGGTCTTCAAAATATTATTGAGGGAATAGCATCCTGCATTGCATTATTCATTTTTCTTTTAATTGTTTTTATAGATCCTAAGTCAGTTGCTATGCATTCATTAAATCACATACTCTTGCCTTCTTTGTTCCCCTTTTTTTAAAATACAAAAAGTCTCCTCATTTTGTTTTTTCAGAATGTGTAATATTTTGGTTAATTTGGGATTGTAGAGTGGTTATATATTAAAATGTCATGAACTGTGGTGACATTACAAGGGATTGAATGAAGATTTGAGTCTCACATGGAGCAAGAGGCATTGCAGTTGTATTTTGTTGCATGCTTCATCTATGGAGCATTGATAAAAGTTTTTCCTCAAGTCAATTTGATATCTCGTGTGTGTGTGTTTCAGGGTATAGGCTATGTTAGCAGTTGTTGCTTTGAATTTGTTCAGTTATGGAAATTTTATGCTCCTTTTTTATTCCTTAAATTTTGTTCAAATAGGGTTCCACTGTATAACTGGGACCTCCTTCTGGGTGCTTAAAAGGTTGTAAATTTCTATCCATTTGTTTCTCCCTATCTCTTTCTGTAGCAGCCCTGCTGGAAAATAATTTAGAAACATCACTTCCCATCCGACTTTGCTTGTGATAAAGATAACTTTCCACGACTCTTTAGTTTCATATTTACAACTTATTTGTCTGTAGAACTCTTTAGTTGACTTTGCTTGTGTTTTGTTGAAAGATAACTTTCCATGAGACTCTTTAGTTGCATATTTACAGCTTCTTTGATCAGATTCAACTGTAGTTGATAATATTATCCATCCAATGTCAGAAACATTGAAAATTTACGTGTTAGGTCTGCATTTGGTTAGGAACAAGTCTGGTCAAGTCAAGTAAAAAATGAAAGTCAAAAGTTACAAGGCTCGACACATTGATAATGTTGCTTAGTTTCAGTCTAAAATCTTATATTTTTATTTAGCTCTGATTATTTTGGATTTGATCCGTAGAGCCTAGAGGAAGGTTAATATCAGTGAAGTTTATGTCAAATGTAAAGCGCAATTTCATTTCACGAAGGAGATCAACTTGAATACCTACCTCATAGCTTTATACAAAGAAAATCTTTGGATCGCCAATACTTTGAGCTGGTAATAAATTGCAATGGCCAAATATTAAGTGTCAAAGGGCACTGATGTGCCATTGCACCACAATTAGAAGCAACAAGGAGAGAAGACAAAGGGCAGAGTTGTAGCCAGTGAAACCCACATAGAATTAGAAGCAGATTTTCAACATGAGTATTTGAGTTACTCTAGAAAGGCCCCAATCTTCAACATAAGTATTTGAGTTACTCTAACTTTTGTCTTCCAAGACTTGAAAAAAGGATAAATAACTGAGCAATCAAATAGCCAACAATGGTCAAAGCTTAATCAGCAAGCAATTTGACATGACCAATGAAACATGTTAATAGCAAGTAATACATAAAATTACATGTTTTGTGGTCCAACAGCACCTTACACTGTTTGGAAACATATCAACTGATGAAAGAAAATAGGGCAAAAATTGAATTGTACAGGTTCTCATTGTTTGGATTAGAAGGAAAATAAGAAAGAAAATTGGATGGAAAGGTGTTTGGTGATTATTATGAGATTTTAGTTTTACTCTTCTACTTAGAGGTGTAATCATAAGTAATAAAATTTTGAGAATTTTTTAACCGGCCCATATTATATTTTCTTTCCATTTTCGATCTTTTTTTTTTTCTCCGTTTTCTTTCCTCTTGTTAACAAAACATTTTTCTCCTATTTTTCTTTCCTCTATCCTCAAACACAAGCATTAACGAGAACAAGAACAACTAGGTTCTGGGACACTACCGGAAGCCAACTTATAGCTGCATTCCCATGTATCTGTGGGCGCTGCCTGTGCATGAGGAATATGACGAGGATGTTTCTCTCTCTTGTCCCCCTTTATCTGCTTCAATGCATGCTTAAGGGCAGGCAACAAAGCCTCCATGCATTCAGCAACCGCATTAGGATTCCCAGGCATATTAATGATCTGAATATATGGTAACAAAAGAACCTCAATAAGGAATAATTGGCATCTACTTCCAAGGAAGAACTGATAAATGATTTTGTAAAATATCATATTTTGACAACCACTGGACTAGTCACCAATTTTCCTTTACGAAATGTCAAGATATACCATTTTCTGTGCGAGTGTGTGGGGGAGAACAGGGACAGCATAACCAGCTTCATGAGATAAAAGTGATTTTAATTAAGCTTAGTAAATTCATAGTATAGTACAGTACGTCAATGTAAATTTCCATTATCATTTTTGCTAGAGTTTGCAACTTATGAGATTGACTTTGTTTTAAAATGACAAAATTTATAGTAGTTCAAGAGTGTTTTAAACTTGTATCACCTTCTGATGTGTGCGAGACAGAATGCTAATCTATGTAGTATATTCTAAATTCACAAACAAATAATCAGATCCATACCACTTTGGGATGCAGTTATTCTACTAAAATAAAGGGGAAAAGTATGCCATATTAACAAAGTTGATTGTCTTACCAGTGTTGACCCTCTGATTCCTGCTGCAGCGCGTGACAGCATAGCAAATGGTGTCACCTGTTTTAAGAGAACAAAAAGGGAAAAAATTTCTTAGCAGAATGTCTGATAACTTAGAAGGCAGCGGTTAGCTTACACTCAATTTCTTCAACATATAACTCAGAAACTGAAGATTTGTTAAGACAAGATGTATATAGGTAAAGTCTGGTTATATTGCTTGCTAAGTATAAACTAGAGAGAAGAAACTGAACAAAGTCTTTATGAATCAGCAGAGCCCACAACAATAAAATTATTTATAAAAACATATACCATATCAGGGTCAATGTTTTCTTCAGACTCAATCTGTTATTGATCTTCTCTTTTTGTCCCCAGAAGAAAGAAAATATATGGTTCAAGATCATTATACTGGCAATTGGAATAAGAGGTGAGCAACAAATGATAGAGATAGAGAGCAAACTGGATCTCACCAAAGAACTTTGATAGTAACAGGTGAAATAAAAACCATATTACCGTATATGACTTTGTTTTATTTCTCATACATTACACTGCTTGGAATGTTAAAATAAGTGTTTCCAAAAACTTGTGTCACCACATTTAACAGGTCAGGATCTCATAATGTGAATGCATAAAGATAAACGGAAATTTACAAAAGGGAATAAAAAACACGCCATAAGGTTTGACCTGATATACACGATAAGATTTTTACCAGCACTGCACTGTTTTTGGACTTAGTTTTAGCCATTATGTACCAAAGTGTTGGATTTTGAAAAGGAGGGCAAACCCCAGGAGTTTGTTGGAATCAATAAAAATATGAATAATGAATATATGATTAACTTCTTGTTTGACCTATAACACTTTCTCTGTGCAAGCACAATGAGTTTCTCCTAAAAAAAATGCAGGTGCTATAACTAGATTGATGTTTTGACTGACGCATTATCTCTTTGCTACTCCTCATTTACAGACCAAAACTCTGTACATGCCAAAGCACATGAGCATTGGCATTGACACAGATATTAAATGCAAATGCAAGAGAAACCAGACACATGCAGACACTGAAGTTTCGAGCATCCAACTTAAAATACAATTTCCAATTCCATTGTACATTTAGATTGGCACAAAGTCGTGGATTAAGATCTTGCTATGATAATTCATATCCCTGTGGATATGCCCATTGTAATGGCATCATCTTATCATATGCCCATTTCCAAAATTCTGTTTAATTAGCCAAAGATCTACAGATACAATGAGGATAAGATACATAAACAAACATAAAGTAGGGTACAAAACATTGTTTGCTACCTTCAAACTCTCTTGCATCATGACATAAAGAAGGCCAGGTGTTTCCTTCTCAATCAACTCCTTGGTTGCTTCAGGAGTCACATCTCTTGGGGTGAAGCCAGTGCCACCTTTATCAAGAAAATAGATTTAGGGAAAGGGAAAAGTTTAAGACAATAAAAATTAAAAAAAATAAAAAGTGAATTTTTTTTATTAAATTTCAGATATAGACAAGCTACAGAATTCAAGAACCTCACCAAGGGTAAGGATGAGATCCATTCCTTCGATATCACTCCATCTCTGAAGAACATCTTTGATTTTGCTTACATCATCTGGGACAACAGCTGCTGAAACTACTCTTGCTCCTCCTAACTTTTCTGATGAGGAATTTACCACAGAAACTGCTCTAGGTCCACTGCAAATTTCAAAATTCTAGAGGCTATTATAACTCATAGACCTTAGATTCATAAACAGAAAAGTTAACAAATTGAATCAATTTAAATAAAGGATCTCCAGCTCCACAATGAAGGTAAGAGGAAAAAAAACAACAGCCAATTTAGTTTCGGCTATTTTAAAAAGTAAGTTAGCTGAAAAATTAGGATTTGTTATAAGCCATGCTTGACCTTTCTGATAGGAGACTTCAAGTGAAGTGAGTCAGAGCAATCTTATATCATATTTCTGGCACTACCTAATAGAACATGCTTCAGGAGGATAAGAGATTACTTAATTTAGTGATACACGTCTGAAGAGGTTTGAGGTTTGTGATTTGAGGTCAACATTTCAGGAATATCCTGATTAAGATAATCACACCCATAATCAATTTAGTGAGAAAGGAGGTAGAAGAGAAAAAAACGATGCATAATGAAAATTTACGACTTATGATAGGACTTCTAACTAAAAGCCATCAACATGACCTGCTGAGCTATCATCTAATTTTGTTGCAAAGTATGTAGTACTTCTCATGTTTCACTTTGACAAGGAGCAATATCAACTTTGCTCTTTTGTTTTAGCATCCATTATGTGACCTCTCTGAAAAAATGATTCAAAGAGGTGTATCCAGATGCATTAAGTTAACATGTATGATTTGCCATCCTCCAAAACAGAAGTATGATTTGCAGATATAAAATTAATGTGAATTTTTGACATGGACAAAGCAGCAATGTCACATAATCAAGATAAAATAGGTCTAGATACTGTGACAAGATTCTTCCTTTCTTTCATGACTTTGGTCCCTTTAGGAAGAGTATAATTCCAAGCGAGTGATTGCAATGGATAAGTTTAGGCCAATAAATGTAGTTTCATTTACAAACTTTTGGCCAATGTGTAGGCTACTATGTTGAAGGAGGTGCTTCCTAGGTGGTTTCAAATTCAATCACACTTGTGGAAGGTCAGTGAAATTTAGATTTGGCATTAATGGCTAATAAGTGCTTGGACAGCAAAATATACGGACTTTAGCTTCAATTGTCTGAATCCAAGTCCAAGCCAACATGTGTCAAAATGTATCCACATTGATGCATTATTTATCTAGTATCTATGTTTAACAAGTCATATGTTAAGATCCTAACATTCCATTGAAAATATTAAACACACCATAATTCTAAATCTCGTGTTAACAGTGCAATCATTTTGCATTGAGGATGGCACTACTTGAATGCAGGAAACAATTGGCTACAAGAAGCAATCACAGATGTAGAAAAATGAACGACCTTAACACATGTCAGTACTAAGACCATGGTTCAATATCCAGAGCAATAACAGTGCCACATAAACATGCCTTAATGGATTAACAATCACAAGCATCATGATTGTGATTTTCTTTTTCCTTTGGACTAGTGTGGGTCTAATGCTCAAACTTGCAAGATTTGACTACAAGTATGATGTGCATATAATACTTTTTTTTTTTAACTTTGATGATCCTTGTTCAAAGTTGAAAGCTATTTTAGTATGACTTCTTATCGAAATATTTTTCAACCAACATTATGTGTTTAGAATTTAACCAACCACATAACTGAAGGTACCATAACATACACATAAAAAAATAATAAATATGATGAATCATGGTGCATCTATTTTGTAAGGAAAAAAATGCTGAAAAAGTAAGCAGGTTTTGAGGGTGCAATGTAACAGTCAATGCACAATGGCCATAACAGTTGATAACAGCTGTAACAGCTTTTATGGTGCTTATTTGGAAATGGGTGTTATGTGATGCCATGTCATATGACCCTAGCTTCAATTTTATTTCATAATGGCTGTTTTATCAATCCATGACCAAGACATTTAATGAATCGAAAGAGCACTATCATAGTATACTGTTGCAGAGCATTCACCATTTTCACATCTGACTATGATAAGGATCATCAACTCTGTTGCATCACTTTAGCATCCACGAAGTGACCCCCTTTAGAAACACTAAATCAAAGAGATGTATCGGGATGCATTTACTCGGATAATAAACCTTCCTATCCTCCGTTCAACAAATAAATGGCAAATAAGTAGTGTACAAGCAAAGTTAGAACACCTATTGGAAGGAAAAACTCCTTTTCTAATAAACAATAGATCGATCATCTAAGAAAAAACAGTAATGATTCACTTTTGGACAAACAAGACTGTTTCTTTAAAATTTTAATGTAAAAAGAATTTGGTAAACGTGAACTTCTAAGTCAATTAGTAATCAACCCTAAGCACTGATAATAACATACAGATTGTATTAATCCCACAAAATGATGGGGAAAGCAGTTAAATTATTCAGTCTATGAAACATGAGTAAAAAGCTTCAGTGCAAACAATACTGTAGTGTTGGATAAAATAGCATGGACTAAGTCTAACATACCTTCGATCAGGGCCAGCCCCTGATGCAACAGTATCACTGACTGTTAGAACAGCTACCTTTAACTCAGCATGCTCAGTTGTTTTTCCAGATGTGTTTCTTTGTCCTGAAGATAAACTACTCTCAGCAATAAGGGTACTGCTTAAATCAGAAATTATGATGGCAGGGATGGAGGTTCCAGCAGGAATTATGTTGCCTGTTGCTGGCGACTCCAGCAGAACATTAGCTGATTTCATACTTAAGAGCCGGCTGCTCATCTGATGACCAGTGCTCTCGGCAACAAATCTGGTGTGGACAAGAAAAACATATTTAATACAATTATGAGACTCCTTAAGCAAACAAATGAAGCGCGAAAAACAGAGCAGGTTCTGGTAGGATCCAATGCATCACCAAGAAGGCAACATCACTAAACAGCTTACCCTGGATTGCCTGACCCATCATTAGCCTTCCATCTAACAATGGCACGATGAAATTCTGGTCGTATTGGATCTGTCTTTATGGGCTGTTGAAGACGAGCCTGCAATCTGTACAAAGGACCGAAAACGTAGGAGTCAAACCTAGACATGTCTAGATTTCATTTCCACATTGCAATTGAAGTAGGTATGAGAAAGAGAGAACAACGTTTTAGAAGTCTCAGCAACCTAAGAAGATGAGGATTTGTCCATCCAGCGAGATGGCGGATAGCAGGGACCACGAAGAGATGGAAACAAACTAGACAGCTCACTGGATTTCCAGGTAAGCCAAATGCAAGAATTTTTTCTGACACAATTTTCTCTGCTGGTTTTGAATTTATCTCTGCAAATGTCAAAGGTTTCCCCGGTTTCATGAGAACCTGAAGAGCCAACTAACAAAATATCAAGATGATATTTAATTATAACTGAAGCTTAAACATATTGGTTCCAACTACAAACATACGTGAGTACGGAATCTTAATAAAAAAAATCAAATTTATGAAACAAAACTGTTGGAGTACAAATATGCACACATACACACACTCATTACCTTGTTGAAATGTACTGTCCCTCTCCTTTCAAGCAATGGCTTGACAAAATCCTTGTCTCCCATGGAAATACCCCCTGAAGTTAGAAGAATATGCATTCCAGCAAAAAAGGCTTTATCCAGTATCCTCTCAAGTTCTTCTTCATCATCTCCAACAATTCCAAGATCAAGAACCTTACACTGCTTCTGTATTGCAGCTGCTAGTAACATAGCACGGTTGGAGTCCCTAATCTGCACAATATCTAAATTGGCTAAATTTTCAAGTTTTAAAAGTATAAACCATGAGGAAAATATTACGCAATTTCAAAGAAAATTCAAGGGAATAGCCAAAGCACAAGTCAATGACGTTAATGGTGAAAATTTGTATTTTATCACAAGACAATTTTTGGTATTGCATACAGTAGGTTTTGTACAGAAAAATTAAAATCCAGATATACAGTGGCACTCTTGAAAGAAACAAAATGCTGTATATGATTCAGAAAAATAACCCAACTGCAAAAATCATGAAACCCATGAACGCATTTTTTTTATCCAATCCCATAGGTCCACTTTTGAACTACAACTAATACATGTTTACATGATTGTAGTCAAAAAAATTTATTTGCTGATATGGCACATGACCTTTCACATCTCTCAAGTCATTGATAACTTAGGCCTAGACCATAAAGTTGAGCATATTGAAAACTATGGTTTGTTGAAGTTGTGAAAACAAATAAAAATCGATGTTGAAAGCACTTTCATCAAAACAGAGAATAGTCTTGATGTTAGTCTCATTCTATGGGATGCCAAGAAGCATATTTAAGCCTCATATGCTTAACCCTAAGGTGTGTTAGGTCATCAGACCAAAAGGAAGAAGAGGGGAGGGAGGGAAAGGGAGAGAAAGAGAGAGTACTCAATGTATTCATCTTTTCCCAGACAAAATGAAACTTGCAAAAATTGTTACAACTTATAACCTCCAACTCAGAATAATGTTAGAACTGAACATTTTTAAAGCATTATATTTGTGACAATTTTCTACCTTGGTAGGCCATTAAAAAGAAAATTAAAGAAACAAAGATTTTGCTGAGCCAAAGTCTTCACCAAGGATTTTGCATCTGAATTCAACATCATAAACATTTTTTTCTCATTATGCACCTTGCTTATGGAGTTGAAGTTTTCCAACACAAACAATACCTGACCACGACTTAGACAAGCAGTTGTTGGCTCCACAAGTTCATCTCCTGTGGAAAGCACAGCAATTGTCGGTGTAGGGTATACCTGAAGCATTAAGCTATCCCTTAGACATTTCCCAAGTTCATGAAGCAAGAGAAGTAAAACAATACCTTCACCATCACA
Source organism: Vernicia montana (assembly GCA_949750685.1). Taxonomy (NCBI): domain Eukaryota; kingdom Viridiplantae; phylum Streptophyta; class Magnoliopsida; order Malpighiales; family Euphorbiaceae; genus Vernicia; species Vernicia montana. The sequence goes on from CATKHJ010475134.1 coordinate 14,304, forward strand.
ACACCAACAGTAGCAAGTAGGCCAATTTCTGAATCACCTAGTTTTTCACCAGATTTTAATACTAAGGCATCTTTCTCAATGTCACATCCCTGGAAACATAGAGTTATATAAGCTTTAAAAATAAGGCAGTAAACGCAAGTTTAACAAGCAAGCAAATGCAGTAGATTTTTTATTGTGTATGGTAAAAACAAAAAACAACAGCATTGTAACTCGACCACACAGAATGTAACATACTGCTTTTTAACATCTTGGTCCTTACAAATTTTGTAAGTCTGATTTCCTCATTAGAGAAAATAAGCAATAAACATTTAAGGTAAACAAGCAGGCCCTGCCAGTATAATCCTGCAACAACAGTTGTTACGAGGAATTCACTAATCAAAACTTTAAAAAGATCCCTAAGCAATGTAGCCAATGCAGGATTATCAACAGAATTTAGTAAATGAAACATCATCATAATTGATGTCTTCCCACTGTTTGTAAATGGAACACCATCCAAGTCAATAATTTCTATGCCCACAATACACCTGCCTCTTGATTGGACAATTCTAAAATGTAATTCAAATATTCATTTTAAAGTACAATTCTTTTCAACCAATACAAAAACAAGAACCTGTCAGTTGACCTCATGATCATCATCCATCAGTTTGCTTTCAAACCATTAAAAGTTCAAAGGTTAAGGTTCCTTCATATTATACATATAGTTTTAGACTTCAGTAAGTTATTTTAAAATCTTAACTATCATATTCAATTACATTTTACAGGTAGTTGTTTTCCTAAATTGTGGTAAATAACTCCAATATTGAGTCTGTAACAAAATTATTAAAAGGAAAAAAGAGGGAAGGGAGCATGAAATTATACCACAGGACGAATATCAACACCTTTGCTAGTTTTGACTAATATTCGTACTCGTTTCAGTCCACTTGAACCATCTTCAACTTTTTCAGTATCCTCAACCTGAACAACTGCATCAGCACCATCAGGTATGGGTCCTGGGGAAATAAAAAAGAGGGGTGAGGAAAACGCTACACAGAAAAATAAACTTGCCCAACTAACTTCCAAGCTAACACTTGAAGTTTTCCATAAAATATTCACTATTCAGGTCATTTACCAATTTAAGACAAAACAAAAGAAGAATGGAACAACAAATTGACGAGCAGGAAAGCCAACTCAATTGATTTACACTAAGTAGCAATTACAACGAACAATATCATGATTTGAATAAACAGAAACACTAAAAGAAGAAGAAGACAGTGATTATTAACCTCCAGTAGTTACATAAGCAACAGTGCCAGGAGTAACAGTGACGCCAAGCCCATCATTTCCAGCTCTTGATTCAGTAATCACCGGATACTCACCAGGTCCATCTGAAGCAACTACTGCATAACCATCCTACAATACCCATATCATATTACTAGAAATTCAATTCATATAGTAAAAAAATTCAGAAAGGGATTTTGGGGGTCCATTTCATTACCTTGATTGAAGCTGGGTATGGAGGCAAAGGATCAGGAGCACGAATATCCTCAGCCAGGACTTTGCCCAGAGCATCGTGAAGTGGCACAGTGATTGGTGGCAGCCGCTGAGCCACTTTCAGAACCCTCTCGAGAGCCTCTTCCACTGATATCATTGTTGGTTTGGTGCTACAATACTCTCCTTCGTTTTGCGCCATTTTAGGAGAAAACGAAGAGGTTTTACAATTGAATAGTGAAGAAAAGTATAATACAATTTAGGGATTTTTACATATATGCCTAAAAAGACCTAATATTACAATTTTTTTTTTATGTTATGATTAATTTTCTTACAAAAATATGCTACTTATTATTTTTTTATAAAAATATGTTTTCCAGTAATTTTTTTTATATTTTTATTTTTTTCAGTGAAATAATATATGTTGAATTTATTTTAAGTATAATCATAGTATGTTTTGAGTTTATGTTATATATATATATTTAGTATATACCTGATAAAAATATTTGTTTTTAAAATTGATATTCTAATTCAAAATGGTATTTATTTAATATATTTGGTATATATTTAATATATTTTATTAAAACTTGAAAAAAAACTAAGTTAGTTAATTCATTATTTTAAAATTTGTAAAAAAATATTAAATTAAAAATGATTATAATAACAACAAATGGTATACTCTTGATATATTCTAATGATACAAAATCAACTCAACATATATATCTAATCAACAAAAAATATAAACAAAATAAATTAAACATATACCTGAAATAAAAGAAAATTTAGTTTATGTGATATTTAAGTGGTAGAATTTCCATGGGATAATTAAAGTAATCCAACCTTAAGGACAAATATTTATATTTTTTCCTCCTTTTTATTTATTTTTTCAATTTTTGTTTGATTCATCAAAATCCAACTTAAACAACTCCATGTTCAACTCTTCAAATCTTGCCCTTGTCAATGGTTGTGACAAATGATTCAACTCCATCAACAAGTGATTCAATCTCCATTCGAATTTGATGTTGGCTATTCAATGCTCTCTTAGCTCAAGTGGGTGTCACCACTTGTAAAAAGAACCTAAAAAACACTGTTATCTATAGTCAAGATACTAACATCAAATGTACCACCACCAAGATCATAAACCAAAATGTTCGTCTCCCCTCCTTTCTCGTTTAAACCATAGGCAATAACTACAGCTATAGGCTCATTGATAATTTGAACCACATTGAGTCCGACAATGGTACCTGCATCAATCGCCTATAAACCCAATCAAAAACATCATAATTTCTATAAACCCAATACTGCTATTACTCACAGATAAATCTACTCTTTGGATTGGATCTTGAATATCTTCATCACCCATATGATCATCTTCTTCAAATTCAACTCTGGCAGAGGAGTGGACTGAAGAGTTGGGATCGGCGACGGTAAATGAGTCTAATTCGACGGGAGTTGTGTGATTGAGAAGTATGTTGGGAAACTCATCTTCAAGTTTGGCCATAGCAATCTGGAGAAGAAATAGATGGAGAAGAAGTAGCAGAAAAGAAAGTAACGTATAAAAAAAGAAAAAGTAAAGAAATAAAAAGCAGCGCTTATGTAATACTCGAGATTTTCATAGCCCATTTGAGCTATGAAATGATATAGAATATATGTATTCTATAGATAGTGCATTATAGAATTTATAATGGGAGCGAAACAATACCTTTGTATATATTGTATGTATAATGCTCAGTTTGAATATTTTATTGTTTGTATGTATTTTTATATGTTTATTTTAATTGAAAGGAGTAAGGTGTCAATGGTAATAGGGTATATAATGATATGGGAAAGTGATATAAAATTTTGCTAGTGAAAAAGGAACGAAGGAAAGTTACGGAAAATTTTACGAAACGGGAAATGGTTCGGTTGGGCTTTTAATTGGGCTTTTGGGTTTCCAAGCCCAAATCTATAGTATGGCCGGCCCATGCATGATTTAAATTAGTAGAATTTTATTTTTATTAAGTTATGTGATGATTATTAGAAGAGAATATGGTGGGAAAGTTGGCTTTGGCTAATAAGACTCCAAAGTTGACTTTTAGTCAACTTACTTAAGCTAATGGAACTCTCACTTTCTCTACATCAAGACTACATTTATTCTTTTGTTTTATTCACATTATCATCTTGCAAAGTCACCATAACACCTAAGGAACGTCATAGCCATTGGTGTTAATCAAATCATGGCCATCCAACTTGATTCCATCATAGCCATTTGATCAAATAGTTCTAAAATCTATACCATTGATGTTAATGATACATAAGCAAAAATTTTACTCTTCCATTCACAAATGTGCCGCCCCATCTATAGCCAAAAGAAAGAAAATTAAAACTCTCCCAATACCAAAAAGCTCTCATCTTGTTCATAGTTCCAAAGCTAGTAATTTAATTGCCTAAATTAAATAGTTAGTGTTTTGTGATTCTCTTTATTGTTTCAAGTATGGATTTGATGAATTGTTAGTAGCTATTTCTTTTTCTTTTCATTTCTATAGTTTGATTTAATTAAGGAACATCTAGGAGGATTTATTTTGTATATCTTTTGATAGATTATACAAATTAAAGCTTGGAATTGAAAGTGTATGCAAAGAAACAAGCATGAAAAGCATGAAAAGCATTTGAAGGAAATTCCTCCATATGGTTCGGCCTCACCTAGTTCTATGGGGAGAAATTGTTCTAAATTAATTTTAATGTTATCTAAGATCATTTGGGGTATAGAAAAGTGGATTGGAAGTGTCAAAATGAATTATGGTGATTTTATTAAAAACTTGAATTTTTGGAGGCATAATTGATGATATAAGAGAAGTATATGATTTGATGATTGTTGTTGATGTTTGAATGATGCTATATGATTTATATGATGTTAATTTCATGATTCTAGGATCAATTTAAGGTTTGGAAGTGAAATTATGG
>CATKHJ010475135.1:0-17597 GCA_949750685.1 Vernicia montana
GTTATTTATTATATATTCACTGAGATTTAAATCTCACCCCTTTTCCCTTATTTTTTTTTCAAGTTAGTGGATCTGCAGCGCAAGTATCCTACTTCACTTGCTGCTGACATATATTTTACATTGGTTATGTAAATTATAATCTAGAAGCATATAAATGATATATGTAAATGTGTCTGTATATGATGATGTATAGTGGTATTATCTAATGTCTCCATGATACATAATCTAATATAAGTGTGATATGATATATCTATATAAATGGCTGAACTGAATATAATAAATTCAAACTAAGAGTGTGTAATGGTGATTGGGTGAGTACTTATGCCTTAAATGGAGTTAAGAATATAAAGTGGTAATATTTGGAGTGATTTGTTCCTTGCAGGTTTGATCTTGGGAATGGTAATTGTAATGCCAACATACCGCCGGAGCTACAGTAACAATCTAAAATTAGTTGGGTTCTACGAGTTTTCGGTAGCCTTAGGTCTACTCATGCCCTAGGATCGTCCATCCCAAAAGTGAAATATGACATAATCAAAATCTAAGGGGGCGTTCAATATCACTGCGATTTTCTATTTATGTTTTTTTTTTCAAATTTCAAAAAAATAAATATTAGAAAATATTTTTAAAAAAATATTATTTTTTATTTCTTTTATATTTATCTAGAAAACATTTTGAAAACAGAAAACAAAAAACAACAAATTTTTATTTTCAAAATCTTATTTTTATTTTTAAAAAACAGAAAACAAAAAATGATAACGAATTGGAATTAAACTTGAGAGTTATTTAGAAAAGTTTTAGCCATTTATCAAGTAATTTTGACACGAAAGTGTCTTGGGCTACAAGTGTAAACATAATTGTGACAAAATTTAGTTTTCTTTTTTATTTTTAATTCTTGGCCTTCAAGTTACGAGATTTTTCTATAATTTCCTAATTTGGATTTTCAATATAGAAAGAGTAGAATATTTATTTAGAATCTTTATTATATAGAAAATTTATTTTTATTTAGGAAGTATTATTATTTACTTGTTTATTAAGATCTTTATTTCCTAGTTAGTTTCAAGGGTTAGCCTATAAATAGGACTCCTACTACCTACTGTAAGGCAGAAAATTTTGAGTTTTTAGTTATGATTATCATTAAATTAACTTTGAGACTTTGTCTCTATATTTTGTTCTCTCTTTCTTTTAGTGGATTCCTAGGAAGTTTGAGTGCAACTGTATTTTTGGAATGGCTTATCAAGGTGGTGATTTTAGTTGTTTACATCTACCATTGCGAGGATCATTCATACGTATTAGAGTTTTAATCTCACCAAAATTGGATTCCACATCTTCTATTTATTTGTTCTACAAGTTCGTGATTCTATAATCTTACTTGTTCGTGATTCTATTGTTTCTACAATAGTTTGTGGTACAATTCTGCTGATTCTATAACGCTATCTATTTTACAAATTTGATCTTTCTACAATAGCGTGGTAATAAGATCTAAATTTAATGAAATCAAGAGATAATTCTTATCTATACTGGGTGTATATACCACACGTATGTATGAGTGTTTTACACTTTGGCATTGGATGATTGACACGTACTTAATTATTTAAATTAATGAATATGTATCAATCATCTATCGGTTTGGTGTATAGGTGGAGACATACACCCAGTGTAGGTAAAAATTTTCTTGACATCAAGTATGTGTACCACATACCGATATCAAATTTAGTATCAGAGCTTTGGTCAACCTGCTCTTGGTGCTACAAATATTCTTAATAAGATACTTTTCAACTCTAAACATTTATTTTCCCTCTTTTCTTCATCTCATCTCCTCCCTCCCTCAATTTTTTTTTTCTTTTCTCACTATAATACTCTCTTTCCTATTTTAAAAAAAATTATAATGACTCAAATCTTTTTATCATAGTAGATTTTGGAAAATGAAAATTCAAACATAAAAAAAATAGTGATATAAAAAGGGAGTAAAGGAAAAAATGATAGCCACCACAAATGATGAAACATTCTTCTTCCCATTTAAAAAAAAAAAAAAAAAAAAAAAGTAAAACATATGATTCGACTTTTAGTGTTTGGTTTTACATCAACTCATAAGCCCATCAATGCCTTATATTTTGAGCTAGTTATAGCTTTTGCATTTGGCAAAAAAAAAAAAAAAGTTATAGCTTTTGCTTTTACTTTTACCCTTTTTTTTTTTTTACAGAGTTTAAATCCAGTTGTTTGATAAAATAATTCAATTCTAAATTTTAATGGAGGGACCAAATTGTTTAATTGACAATATATGCATGGATCATGAAATTAATTTTTCACAAATAAAAAATACTAACTAGTAGTATAATTTTTCATATTTTCATTATAATTTAACAAAAAAATAATTAACAAAAGCACTAAGTTGTTTAACAGACTTTAAATATATGTACTATTAAATTAATTTTTCAAAATATAAGTTCTAACTAATATAATTCGCTATATTATAAGAACTAAATAGTAATGTATCCTAAAGTATAAGACTCAACTTAGGTTGCCACATATTATTATCATTTTTTAAAAGAAAATCAAAACCAAAATTGAGTTTATAATCAATTTTCATGATGAATTCAATTTTACTATCTCCGTTTCAAAATATTTGTTGTTTTAAAGATTTTTTTTTAAATATTTGTCGTTTTAGAATTTTAAAAATATATTTATTATTTTTTTAATGTTACCTTCCCTTTATTCCTCAACTAAATATTTGTATTAATTATTTTTATTTCTCTACATCAAAATCAAAAAATGATATTTTAGTTTTTTTTTTTATTTTAGAATTATAATAATTAAATAACTTTTTTAATCAATGCGTTGAAGTCTTAAATGACTAATATTTAGAAATGGATGAAGTATTAAATTAAAGCACAGAAAATTCATTAAAATTTTGGAGAGTAAAAGGATTTATTTTTCAAAAGCTGAAACTGAGGGAATAAAAATGAGTAATTAATGGAAGTTATAATTTAATTACCTGATCTTTGTCAAACAGAGGATTCCAGTCATAATGCTCCAGAAGCTTCCTAGTTTCAGAGTAGCTCAAAGCTATTCTGTAATTTAAGTCCCCTAACCATATTACTCGGCTAGGGATATTTTTCAAAATACAAATTAAATTAAATTAAATTAAAGTAAACATAAAAGATAATACTAATTAATTAATTAGGATTTTAAAGAAAGCTCACTCATGTTCAATAATTTTCTCAGGCATCCGACTATTAGGTGATTTACAAATCCTCTGAAATTGTGTATTTTTAAGTATTTCTGTCACATCCGAATTTCTCCTAAGTTCATCTCCTTCTTTCTCTCCTGATGCCAAGTGACTGCACACAAAGCAAAAGCTTGTCTGATGAAAACACATGCTCACAGATATACAACCCTGCAAAAACAAAACAAACCTTACATTACACATAAAATGATATATACCCATCTCAATTCTTGAATATGATCACTGCTAAATTTGTTAAATTAATCCATCTAATTTGTTATTTGAGTTTTGTTTTGTGTAACTTTTACTTTTATTTTTATAGGTTGTTTCTTGTTTTCTTAGAGATTTTGGAAGATTCTTATGCAATTTCAAGGAAATCAAAATATAGAAATTCACTCGGAAAGAAGTCGAAAGAATGAACGAAAAAACGAAATGCCAAGGAGCAAAAAGAAGTGTATGGCCGTGCAAGAGAAAGGCAGCACAGCGGTACCAACTCCTTTGCACCTTGGCGTTGAAACAATTTTAACACAGACCCAAAATGATCCGCACGGCCGTGCAGCCCCTTCTCTTGCACAGTCGTACACTTCTTTTATTAGCTCCCTTGACACTTTGTTTCTTTATTCATTCTTTCGACTTCTTTTCGATTAAATTTCGATCTTTCGATTATTTTAAAATTGTATAAGAATCTTCCAAAATCATTAAGAAAACAAGAAACAACCTATAGAAGTAAAAGTTACACAAAACAAAGCTCAAATAACAAATTAGATGGATTAATTTAACAAATTGCTTTTAATATTAACATCATATTTGGAGCTAATCAACAAACATTTTCATTGTCATACCTTGTTTCCAAGGCAGCCAAAGATCCCACGACCAAGGCAAGAGATTCTCAAATGGCTAACATATTGAACGAGCTCCTTCTTCACCCAAATAGTAAGAAAAATCCCCACCATTTGTTTACCTACTATAAGGCTGTATTTAACCTGGTTAAGACCATAGCTATCAATTCCATCATCATCAATCTCTATGGAAAATTCATCCTCACTTGTATTTGTTGGTTGACACCACAAACAAAAATCTTTGCTATATTTCCTTTCCAATACATGATTAATATTGCAATTACAAGTCTTCAACTTACTTTTGCTCTCAGTCCTAAAATTCTTACAAACCTTTTTAAGAGAAGGCTTTTGGAATAGAAGTGAACTGCCAAGTGGGGCTAAGAATTTTGGTTCTTTTGAAGCCACACTATGTGATTTATTAAGTGTTTGATCAATTAAAGCTAGCCATTTTGCAGCAGGCTCATTGTCTTCTACTACAAGCACATTTCCAGCATTTAATGGAACAATTTCCTGAAAACTGATTGGAAGAAAAGAAATTAGATAATGAGAGAATAAGTAAACATATTTTGTAAGTATCATACAAACCATTAATTGTAGATGTTTTAATTTTGGAATTTTTTTATATACTTAGGGAACAAAATTAAATGTTTAATAAAAGCATATATATTTGTTACTAACAAGAAGAAAGTTATTATTATTATTTTTTTTTCCTTTTAACATTGAGAAATGAGGACTCAAATATGGATAAATTACCTTGTCGAGAGATGTATTACCACTAGACTATGTGAATGAGTGCAAAAAAAAAATTAAAATAAAACATATCAATCCAAAATTGTGGTTAAAAATCATTAATTGCTTGACCTACCGTTAAAAAAAATATTATGTTGATTAAATATTATTTTTAATTTGAATTTTACATGTTTTAATGATAAAAAAAATAAAAACAATTATACAAATTTCAAAATTATTTTTTCTACTGACATCTAGAATGGTATTTAAAATAAAAACAATTTCATTCTTAATACCAAACAGATTTTAAAACAGTGCAAAAGAGAGAGAGAGAGAGAGAGAGAGAGAGTACACACCCTAAAACATATATATCTGATTGATTGTGAATTTGAAGAAATTCATCCAAATTGAGGCGACTGTGAGGAGATTTTCCTCCCACATTCCATGTTGCCACAAAAACTCTAGAAATAAGAAATTAAGGTTAAAAAATGGATTAATAAATATGAAAATTAATAAACAAAAATTAGGCACACATATGTGAACGTGATTACCTGATCAATGGCTGAGTTGTACCACTTGTCATTAATAGAGTGCTTAATTAAGCAGTTGGAAAATAAAGTTAAAATTTCAAAATTTCAAAATCAGTCCTTTAAAAAAAAAAAAAAAATGGAAAATTTGCTTTCAATGGTAGAGGCAGTAGTGAAGAAATCCAAGCATTTCTTAAACTAAACTAATTCCTTTGATAAATGATAAATACTTATAGTAAGATAGAAGAAAGGGAAGGTAAAAGGAAATATCATATCCAATATTGGGAATCAAATAGAGAAAGAAAATATACCATTATTATTATTATTTTTTTTTTGCCCAATAAAAAAAAGATGCCATTCTTGCAATAGATTAAAGTTAGTTTAAATATGAATATATTCTAAATTTTGGAGCAAATTGCAATTATGCTCTTCCTTTTTCTTTTGTCATTATCCTCTCATTATTATTTTTTTTTTTTAAAGAATCATTTCATTGTTTTTACCAAGACTTTTGTACTTAACATTTTCATTTTAACCAATAGAAAGGAAAATGAATATATATATATAAATATAATAGCATCAAATGGAAACAAATACACAGTAACTTTCTAAATAAAATGGAAAGGTATCCTTATAGAATGTTATCCTTATGGAACCTACATGTATCTTCCATTAAAAAAAAAAAAGGGTTTACACCAATATTTTTAAATCCGGCCCGGTCTTAGAACCGGTGAAGACAGAGGATCACGGGTTAGAGATCGAACCGGAATTGAACTGAAATTTTATATAAATTAATATATTTATTATTTATATGTTAAAAAAAATATAATATACATATAATTAAAATTAATAAATGTTATTAGAATAAGTAATGAACATTATTTAAAAGAAATATGAATTTGAGATAATTATTTAGAAGAAATTATGATAAATTAACTCATTAAATAACCATTTTGAGATCTAAATTCGGATAAGTTTCACTACTCGGTGTAAGGAAATCTACTTGGATTTGTGTTATTCTACATAAGAAATATGAATTTGAATATTCATATACTCAAAATGGTGAATGGTAAAATGATAATTTGAAATTTAAAGTAAACTCTACACTAAGAAAAGTGAGGGAAGAGTGAGTTATCTCACATTGGAAAAATATAAAGTTAGAATGATGTATATATTCAAAAGTTCATCATTTCAAAGTTAAGAAAGTAGTCAAGAAGGCTCTCTCTCGGGCCCGCGGGGGGTGCAAATCCACGGTATTGGACTTAGGTTATACGTGTGAGCGCGCGATCTGCGTACACGAATGTCGGCTTGTGCCTACTTGGATTTTGCAATTTTTTATTTAGTCAAATCATAAATTTTAATTTTTTTTAGTCCAATTTTTTTTTTTAATATCCAAAAAAAAAAAAAAAAATTCAAAAAACCCAGGAAAAAACCGGCCGGTCGGACCCCGATTTTGGCCTTGGCAGGGTCTGAGACCAGAATCGAACCGACCTGACCTCCGATTCCCAATTTTTCTGGTCGGACCGACCGATCTGATCCGGTTATTACAACATTGGATTTAATCAAAGTTATTGATACATTGATTTTAAGAAAATTTTATGTTATTTCACTAAATTTATCAAATAAATTTAGATAAATAATTTTTTTTTTGTTTATTTTTTTGCCTGAGTAAATAATTTTTGTTTATGTCTCTAAATTTATATTATTTAATACAACTTTCTTTTATATCTCCATATTTACTTTTATTTTATAAATAATTATATGAACATCAAAAAACTGTACAAAATATTTTATTATACAACATATTATTTCTCCATATTTTACTTTTAAATCTTATTATTATTGTTGGAATTATTATATCGAGATCTAAATCTAAATCCTATTATAATAAGATTTAAATCAAAACCTACATATTGTTGGAATTTTCAAATGTATTTTTTTATTTAAATTATTAGATTTATTATCATCATCATTATTATTATTATTATTACACAATAAAATTTTATTATAATATAATTTAATTAGTTTTTTCTACAATTTCCTATAAAAAGAATTTCTTCATCATATTTTTACATTATTAACTTATTAAAGTTTGAGATATTCATATTTTTTATTTATTGATAATATCTTTAATTTCAGAAACTTATTGCATCAATCAAATATTATTGTGGTTATTTAGTTTTTAGTTAAGTTATGAATTTAATATTTAATATACCTATGATGTTACTAATTTATACTTCGATGGCCTTGACTATTTTGTCTTTGAATAATGCAAAATTTATATTGATTTTTAAGGTATGATTATTGTCTAAGTTGCTATATTTAATTAATTAAACTACTTATTATATAAAAATTTCAAATAATAATTGAACTACTTATTATACTAGGATTTCAATTAATTCAATTAACAATTAAACTATTTATTATACTAAGATGGTGTTTGATAACACCATTCAGCACTTAAAATTAAAATTTTCAACACTTAATCGTTTTAAATTTGTTTGATAATTACGTCTTAAAAGTTTAAATTAAGTCAAAAACCACTTAAAATGATAAGTCAAAATTTTTAACTTAAAATTTATATTAAATGCAATAACTGATTAAATTTTTAAATATTTACTAAGATTTCAAACACGATAATGTTTAAAATTTTCAAACACGATCTAAGATTTCAGTTTTTTTTTTTTTTTTTTTTTTTTTTTTTTTTTGCCAAATTACTAAGATTTCAGTTAACTTATATAAAAATAATAAAAGAAATCCGACTTGCATATGAAGAAAACCATAATTTTATAGCTTAGAGACTGGATCCTTCATAGTCGAGAGTATAATTGTATATTAGATTTTAACAATCTCTTATTATTATTATTATTATTATTATTTTAGTCTTAAAAAAAGTAGTATTAGTAAATCCTATTGCTGTGTTATTTGAGTTTAAATAAAAAAATATATACGTACAAGTAATATAAGCTTATGTATATTCAATGAAAACTAATGGAAGCTTATAATTTTTTTTTTTTAACGAACTAATACATAAAATGATAAAAACATTAGGAAGGATTTGATTTTAAAAAATAAATAAATAAATAAGAGGTTTCTAATCGAAATCATGCATGCCTATATGTGTGAGTATAAGTGCCATTACAATGAAACCAAATTGAATTTACTTCGTAATAGTTATAATTAATGTAATTAATTAAGACTTTAATATAATATTATATATGATAGCTATTAATTAAACCTTTATTTTTTATACAATAAAGATTACATTGATAATTTAGTATAAATTAGAGAGTTAATTTGACTTTTTATCTCCTTCTAATTAATAATTAAAAATATTATTTCATTTTAAATTGAATTTAAGTTAAAATTGCAACTAAATTTATAACCAAATTAAATATTGATAAGTTATGATAAAAAAAAATATTAATATTCTATATGTGATCAATATGAAAAAAGTACATAGTCTATAACTTATGTTATGATCATAATATGAAGATAAAAAGACATGTATTTAATTATATCATTTCAGTGTTGCAATATTTGAAATTATTGTTTATATTTAACTTTGATTTGAAATTTTAAAAGAAAAGAAAACAATAAATATATGATTTTGCAAAATTCTTTGTCCAAGAAATTGCTAAACACATTATTAATTTGAAAGGATTAGCTATATTTAATTATTATTATTTTAATTTTTAAGTTACCATTATCCTAAACTTTAATAAAATTTAAATATTAATATTTATTAGATTATTATTAGGTGTTAAAATTTTATATTATTTGATTGGAGTTTAAACTTTATAACTTTACAATTCTATTTTAGTCTAACTTTAACTTTTTATTAATTTAAAAAATAAAAAATTGTTAAAAATTATAAAATGCATTAATTAATTTGAAAATTAATATATTTTTTCAATTATAGACCATATACTTTCTCTTAAAAAAAATATAAACCGAATAATAATAAAACAAATATCACATTTTTTTTTATTAATATAAAAACAAATATCACTAAATATGAAAAGAATTAATTTATCAAAATATCAATAATATTCTAAAATAATAAAGATTACACAAATATAAGAATTAAATGGTTTATTATTTTAAATATAATTATGTAAAAATATTTCAAATATTTATAAATTTACTAAAATAAATTATTGTTAACAAAATAAAAAAATTCACTTTGGTTAAAAAACTAGTATATAAAAAAAATCATGAAAGTGTTTTTACCAACAATTATTGTAATTCTGAAAATTGGAAATGTCATATGTATTTATGTGATGAAGAGTTTTTGCTATTCGTCCATGGTGTGGTGCAAATTGTTATTACTATTAGTAGCACTTCACCAAAAAGCAGATAATTGTATTTGGAATTTGGATAACCAACTATAGTAACAGTATACATCACAAAATTCACAATGTACGGGCTTCTTTTCTATCTCGACTCTGATAACTTTCTTCATTTTATCGTGGAGAAGGTCAAATTAACTAGCTTTAATTTAGTGATATTAAAATCCTAGTGAGAGCTTAATTAAAAAAAAAACAAAATCAAATGATGAAGGAGAAGTAGGCTAGAAATGAGGTGAAAAAGAATGAGATGATACAGCAGGCTCCAGAATTTGGCAAAATATTTCTATACAAGTGTTATCTCCTAAGACTAAAGGGAGATGTATAACCTGGAGGTCCTCCTATCCTGAAGCTTTTTCCTTTGACCTGTTTCTATACAAATACAACAAAAATCAATACATATTACTTGTCATTTACAACTTGAAAAGAATCCGCTCCACAAAGGAAAATTGGTAGAAGCCTTTTGTTGTGGTGTATAATTTAATTCAAACTAAAATGTACTTGTATTGTTATGCTGCTTCATTTAAGTTTTAATCATCTGTCATATAAGACTTTGTCACTCCACGAAAGCATGATATCCCGGAAAACAGTTGGAATGTCTGCAATTCAAAGGCATGAACTTCTTAAGTAGCAAACATACGATATCCATAAAAATATTTGTTTCATTATGCCACAGAACAACAAATTCAATAAGTGACTTCATATCAAAAAGGTCAATGATACTTTACCTCGTACAACTTCCACAGCTACGGAGGGTATATCTATTTGATCTTCAACCAGTCTATAAACGTCTACAAGCTACAGAAGGTGAATGGCATTTCAGAATATAGAATGACGAGTTCAAACATTGAGTCAAAAGATTAGCATTGCGGCTTCCCAAAATAAGGGTATTGTAAACATAACAAAAAACAAATTATACTCAGACAAACCTCTTCAATGTGAAGCTTTGAATCTTCAGTCAGAGCCAAAAGCAACTGTCTGCGAATTCCTTCATCAGTAAAGAAAAGGCGAGCTCCATCTTTAATAGTGTCTGTCAGATTTAGCTTCCTTTCAAATTGCCAATTTCTTGAAGTTTGCCTGCAAGGCAACAAATTTTATAGGTAAGTATAGGTTCTTCCAACACTTGAGCGGAATCAGTTTCATAGGCTGTGGAAAGATACAGACATGTTCTTTACTTGCAATGCAGGGTTGCTGCTCATCTTGGCTACATTTTCCTTTGCAAGAACAATAAGGTTTTCAAGCCGTTTCCACTGGAAAACACCATCTTTAAACAGGACCTGTTGCGTGAATCAGATCATTATAGAGGGATTACCATCTGAGAAACCATGTAAGGTTGATGCAAATTAAACATGGTGAAACTTAACCCACCACCCAGTCAGTGTTTCAGTTTAGTCCCACTGCCAGGCAGGGTGTGTCCCCATTTACCTACCGGAGCTACCTTGTTGACATCCCAAGTAAACTGTAGCTTCTGTTAATCCTAGCACTCTTGCTTTTTTTTTTTTGTGGCAGCACAATAAAATCATGCAAAATGTCATATGTGTACTCTCTGTTGGAGAATCAGTATATTTTTCTTATTCAGAGACTTCAAAATTCTAGGGGCATTATGAAAAAGAATGGATTTAGAAGTAACCCAAAAGCTACCTGGCTGATTAAATGTTGATTTTACGAATTTCACATGGCTTTCCAATTAGCCTTTCCCTTTCCAAGGTATACAATTGATTCTGTTTGCTAATAGAAAATTAATTTTAACAGCTAGAGACTAACATGTGCAATGGAAATATAGCATCATGGTGAATGAAATAAAGTCTGGCCACTACATGCACAAATGATGATGCGCATACACTTAGCCTTAAGAAGCCCATGTGAATGTAGTGTACTAGCTTGTCAAGCTAGTGCAGCCCAGGTGGCAAGTTAGCACCTTAGTAATCTGACAAGTATGTGGAGAACCGAAGCCCAAAATGACACTAATACACCAAGAATGAATAATAAATTTTACTCAGTACTCTTGCAATGTTGTAGCAAAGATAGTTTCCAAAAAAGAATGACAAATTCTTTCAGAGGGCAACCATACCCTCAATAATTCTAGAAAGCAACATATTTAAATAAGTTTAAAAACATAAAACATGCAGTTAGTGCACATTATATGCAAGAAAAAACATCTAGCTAAGAATTGATTTCAACCAACCTGTATGAGGCGTTCACGGAGTGCTGGATTTGGGTCTGTTAGTAGACGCTTTGCCACATATGGGTAGGCAACCTAACCAAGTGTTCAATGAAACTCTAGATTAGGTAAAACATAGCACAAGGAATCAAGCTTTTTTAAGGGCCAAAAACTTAACTGAAGAAGAAGCAGATTATATTGTACGTATCTATTATATATGCCCAGAAGTTGTAACAAAGGAAACATTAAACAAATATGAAAAGAAAAGAGGAAAAAAAAAAAAAGTTAAGATTGAGTCTTCACCTCAAGAAATTTAAAATCTCGCTGCAGGGTGAAACAGATGCCCTCTTGAGTCAATAAAGATCGGATAACAAGAGAAAATCGTTCTGGTATACGGATGGGATAATTGTAAACCAACTGATTAAATTTTCCTGCAGTGTGTATGCAGAATAGTAGTTTATGATTATTGTAATTAAAAAGTCTCATAATGGCAAGGATTTGATTACTTAGAACCAGATCTCAACTCCCTCATAGAGTAGTCCACCCATGATTCTGTGGCCATGGATATGGAATGAGATTTAAATTATGGGACTTATGAAGGATTGTATCCCACTGAATTTCACTTTAAGAAAAAGATTAAGCATAAAGGAGAGTGGACCTAAATACACATTTCCACTAAGTGGAGAAGCTGGCCCATCATGCCAGAATAATCAAACAAAATAGATTTAAGAGTGGATTCAGAAAAGAATATTATGCTAAAATTTTTACAAGGAAATCAAATAGATTTGGAAGCAGCAACTGCCACTCTTGACGAAGCAAATGTAAAATAGCAAAGTGAAGTGTTTCATTTTTTTTTTTAAAATATATGTGAATTTTGCAGGGATGATAAAACAGAGAAACCATTTAAAATTTTGAATCACATATTGATAGTACATGTTGTACAAAAAGTTGAAACATATATGTTACATTGTCTGAACAAATAAATTAGAGCAAAAACAAGAATGAAGATTACAGGCCATAAGTTAGTGCACCTGTAACACTTCTGAAATTAAAATCAGAAAGTCCTTTCCCAACTGAGTTCTGCCAAATTGCTTCCAAAACAGGAATGATAGGAGAGACATCAGTCCCACTAGCCAAGAAGCCAAGCCTAGTGAAATCGTTTGCCATCTCAGCATAGTCCTCATTTACAGCATGCACAACAGCATCAATCAATATCTGCTTATTTTGCTGAAACATAGAAAGCAAATAAGTATGCAAGGCAGCAAAAGGCATGCAATTTCGTCGTACGCTAACATTATGCGATGCTCAAGAGGCATTGTCTTCATTGCTAATAAATTTGTGTATATTATTACCTTCAGAAATTGATATATCACTTTCCTTTAAATACCAAATCTAAGAATATGTAAGCAATGAGGCCTTGTTTCATGTAAGCAAAGCCTTTTGACCTGCATGTCTTGGCAACAAACATCCTACCTGACTAAGCACGGCAACGTTCCCAAAGTCCACATAGGCAATACGCCCATCACGCATAGCAAAAATATTTCCAGGATGTGGATCTCCATGAAATAACCCAAATTCTAGCAATTGCCGCAAAGCAGCACTCACCCCAACTGTTAAAAATCCATTTATATCAATGCCAGCTTCCTTGATAGCCTGAGTTAAATTGAGCAATATATTATCACTTGCATAGATGAAAGGAAAATAATAACAATGCACTTTGATTTTGATGTCCAAACCTGTGGATCTGTGCACCGAATACCATCTATCCATTCCATTACTATAACACGTGAACCAGAAAGCTTTCTGTAAACCCAAGGAATTTTAACAGTAGGATCATCTTTGAAGTTTTCCAGAAAATCTTCAATATTCCGGGCTTCCTGATAGAGACAGGAAACAGAATTATGAGTAAAACATATAAAACAAATGTATAAAAGAATTACTGCTAAAGGAGAGAGGGGAAAAAAACCCATATAGTTTGGTTGCTACAAAAATTGATATCTAGTGTCCAAAACAATGGGATATGTTGTGCTTGAAGATGACTTATATTATCTAGGTCTAACTGTACACAGTAAGAATATTAAGGACAGTTTTGAAAGATACCAAGGTGTAATCGAGCTCCTCCAAAAGTTTCTCACCAAATTCATCAACGATCAGCTCAGCATTACATCCCAGTTTCTGTAAGCTGATGCCATTTAGGAAAGAAGCAAGAGTTCTGAAAAGAAAAAGATCCCTGTAGATTATAGGCTCTATCTCAGGCCTTTGCACCTGCAAGTAAATGATTTACATTACAAATACAGAAAATTTTTACACTATCTTGATATATCTAGCAAGAGAAATTTTTCAGAACTAGATATTCGTCATCTAATGAATTGCTATCTGTTTCCAGCATCCTTATATAACATTTACTTATTCCACTCAACCCCCACCCCCACTGTCCAACTTTGCATTTATAAATGGCATGAAGATTATAACATCTGCAATCAGAAAAACTGAAGCAAGGTATTATCATGCCGCAATACCTTTTACTAATCATCTTACAAACATTGGAAAAACACATGGAAAAGGGTGAAAAAAAAAAACCTTCGCAAGGTAACTCACATCAACATAGGTGACAAAAATATCAGACAAGAATACCAATTTATGCTAATATTAAGCTTCATTCCTGCACCAAACTAAATCAGGATACTTCATCACAATACAAGTTTGCATACTATTAACCTCACACAACCTTAATTGCAACATCCTCGCCAGTGTCCCTTAAGGTAGCTCGGTAAACTTGACCCAAGCTTGCAGCTGCTATTGTTTGTGAAGAAATTTTACTAAATACGGCTTCAAGAGGTTGGCCCAATTCCTGTTCTATAATCTTGAAAGCAACCTATCAAAATATTCAAACTGGTTATGTAAAAAGATGTAATCCAGGGCATAGCATGATACAAGGAAATAGGTCCATTGCAAATACAAACAAATTCCCAGTAGAGACAGTAAAACCTTTTACCTGATTGGGGAAAGGAGGAACATCATCTTGAAGAATGCATAGCTCATTCATGTAATCTTCTCTAATGATATCAGGTCTATTGGCCAGAACCTGACAAGAAATTTCAATTTAAACTACAGAAATTCTGAAAGCCAGTCTTAAATTAAATTCTCTTTGCTGAAACTCAGAAATATAACAATCACAGGAAGAAATTGCAATTTAAAAGTATAGAAATCGAAATGGAAGAAAATAATTGAATGAATACACAAGTTTAAAGGATTAAAATATGAGAAACCTGCCCAGCTTTGATAAAGGAAGGCCCTAAATCGCACAAGAGGTTCCTGAGCTGACGAGCACGATATGGAACAACCTCTTCATCCCTTCCAACAAAACAATCATACATCAAGGCAGACCAGTACAATCCCAAATTCCACACTATCTCCACTCCACGTGATATTAGAGACAATACAGCCCCTCTAGATTCCAACACCTTATTCCTCACCTAAATTTTTGACAACAATTTCATATCAATTACTATATTTTGGAACATCAAATTCAATCAATCGTAAAATTACTGGTATACTCATACTGTCTCAGGAGTGTACTTGCGAAACGGTACGCAGACTCCACGCTCGATGTCGAGCTGCTCCATGGCGTCGCTGGACTTGCCTAACAACAGTAAAGAAGCCTTGTTCTCAGCCTCAGTCCTATTGCTCCTACTGGTTGTGGTGGTTCCATTTCTGGAATTTTTAGCAGTGGAAGCCGCTGCTAGATTCGAAACTCGAATCGGCGACAATCTATTGCTTCTTTGAACCGTAGAATGTAAAATTTGGGAACGTGGGCGTACATATCTGTGATTCTTAGTGGAGAAAGCTGGTGCGTGTATGCAATTTGGATAAATCAAATCCATAGCGAAACTCAAACAGGTGCGAGTGGAGGTGAAATTGGTGTGGGAGGAGGAATAAAGGAAAATAGCTGAGAGTTCTTGAGAGTTCAAGAGAGTTGATCATGGGATGGAAATGATAACCACATAAAAATTTAGTAGATGTCGATAAATTTTAAAAGAAAAGAAAATGCAAAGAATGAAAGTACAGGTGGGACTGATTTTGCCACGGAATTTTGGTTTTGCTTCCACGGGTCTTCTTTCGGACTTTTGGCCAATCAGATGAAATTAGTGGCTCTAAGGGCACTCACGTTGTTGACTTGTTTAGTTGTTAACAACAGGAGAGGCGCTCTCGTGATTCAGGACATTCTCGTCTTTTTTCCGTTACTTATTATTATTATTTTTTTTTTGCACTGAAATATGGACTTCCATTGCTAACAAGGCTCAGCAGACGCATATGCATACATCCAGTTGGGTAAAAGGCCCATTGCTAATTGGGAGGCCACCCAATATGATACAGCATTACAATCTCTGTTAATCCAACTAATATCAACAGAAACAAAATAAGTTTTCAGCTCACAAATGACTGACAATTGAACACTGACATCCAGAGGGACAATTCCAAGCTCACCTGTACAAAAATCCACTAAATGTTTACAATCAAATTCAAATGAACATTTTTTCCACCCTTTCTTAATAGCAAAATTCATATTGAACTTTAAAGCTTCTGCCTCTGCTGCCAACGGAGAAGAAGAGAATTTTTTTACAGCTGCTCCATCAATCATCTGACCAAGTGAATTCCTGTAGATGAGTGCTAGAGCAGCTTTGTTTGAGCAGTAATCATAGCTGGCATCAAAGTCTACTTTGTATTTGTCTGAAGGAGGTGGAGTCCAGTGTTTAATTGTAACTGAGGCAGCATCCATCAACCTGGCTAGGTGATTTCGAGCTCTCCAAAAAGATCTACAATGGTGCGCTGCTGCTTGGATAGTTTTCCTAGGATTAGGGGGCTTCCTTTGAAAACACCAGATGTTCCTCTGTTTCCAAATATGCCAGCATAAAAATGCTGCTTGGACAGTGGTGTCTTGGCTATTTGAAGCAAACAGATTTTCCAGAATCTCCTTCCACCAAACTGCAAATGAAACATCATGTGAAAAACTTGGATAAAAACCCACATTAATTCCAAACCAGGAAGCTCTAGCACGGCCACAAAACATAAGTGAATGTTCAACAGATTCAGATGCTTGGACATATCACACTTGGAATTATCTACTATATTCCTTTTTCTAAGCGGCTCTTTTGAGGGAAGGGCATTCCTGCAGGCTCTCCAAAGGAATATCGTGATTTTGGTGGGTAATTTTAGGCTCCATATTTGTTTCCAAAACGAATCAGGTAGAGAGAATGATGGCGAAGGTCTGGAATTATTTTGCAACAGTTCCTCTCTCGCCTTAAGCATCTGATACGCTTGCTTTATTGTATATCTGTCGTGCTTGTCCATGTTCCACCATCAAGTGTCTTTTGCTGCAGGAGAACCTACTGAGATTTTCAAAATAGCTTGGACTTCCCTAGGCGTTAGCATGAGTTGCAGCTCAGAGATGTCCCATTCAACTTTCTCCAGAATCGAGTCAGCTACTCTGAAAGAAGAATTTTCTCTTGGCTGGGGAGTTTCAATCTTGAAGAATTGCAGGTTTGGAACCCAAGGGTCTGTACAGAATAGAGTGTGCCTTTCCATTACCAATATGTATTTTGGCTCCCTCCCTCAAAAAATCTCTCACTTCTAACATACTGCTCCAGCTCCAAGAAGCTTTGTGACCACGAGAGGCTTGCCAATAATCTGTATGGGGAAAATATAGACTTTTAACAAGACGAGCCCAAAGACAATTGGGGTTGGTAATTAATCTCCATGCTTGCTTGGCCA
>CATKHJ010475152.1:0-13110 GCA_949750685.1 Vernicia montana
TAAAAGAAATCCAAACACCTAAGGTTTGCCAAAGTAGATCTTGATTTCATTTGGACATCCAAAGAGAGGAAGTCAAGAACATCTAAGGAAACCAAAGGAGCTTGATAGAGGAAGCTTGGTGTGAAAATTCTAGAGGCTTCACATTTGGGGAGCTCAAGGAAAAGGAAGAATCGAAGTCTTGGCTTCAAGAGGTAATTTGATTACCCCTTGTTCTTTCTTTTCTAGCATATGTGTTTTACACATTAATTAAGAGTTTGCTTGGAAAGTTTTATTGGACCCAAACCACAAGGTGTTGTGAAATTTTAAAGTGTTTGAGATTTCACAAACCCACCAATTTCGCTGCGCTTGGGCCCAATATTCCCTTCAGTGATCATAAGAGTAGATATAAGGTTAATATAAATACTTGTGTTGTGTCTTGAGAGAAAACATCATATAATTTAGGGAAATCTAATCATTAATTCCAATAAAATTAAACCAATCTAGAAAATATAGAAAAGTCATAGGTAATCAATTGATGAAATTTAAATCCTAAATTTCTATCATTTATTAAATTTATCTTTTAAATTTTCTTACATCTGTTTTAATTTTATTTTTCTTTACAACTAAATTGATTTTCTAAATAATAGAGTAATCATACTTTTTGATAATTGTCAATACCTTCTCTGTGGGATCGACATTCTATTTACACACTATTATTTACCCACGATCTGTACACTTGCAGATTCAGCACAACAACATACACATTCTTTATATATTATATAATAAAAAAATACTATGCAATAGTGTGTAAAAAAAGTTTATTATTAATAATATAAAAATTTTATTATTATTTCTTAGATATTGTTTTCTCATTTTTTTTCTAATATATATTAGCATGCACATATATATGTATATTTCTATATTCATCATACATGTAACTAATTAATACTATGTAAGTTAATTTTTTAAAAAATATTATTGTAAAATGTACTAATTATTAGATTTATTTTATTATAATTTAGAATTTAATCACACACACAAATATATATGCCCGCGTGCAAATATATTTGTATATAATTAATTTATAATTAAGTATATTAATTAATACTTCATTATTAAATTTATAAATAAATTTATTGAACTAATTGTTATGAATAAATTAGAAAATGGATGTCTATAACTCATGACCTTTAGAATTCTATAACTCATATCCTTTATTACATTAGGTTACATGTTCTTGAGTTTATTGTAATTAATTATATTGTAACCTATGTTGTTTTTACCCTATAAATAGAGATATTCATAGCATTGTTATACACACTAAGAAATAGTAATACAAAAGTTCTTTTCCTTCTTCATTCTTGTGTTCTTGTTACTTTACTTTTATTTATTTTTATATCACGTTATTTTTTGAAATGAACTTTTTAGTGTTTTCTTTGGTGTAAATGTATACTATTATAGTGAGGTATCTTATATTTTTTTTTCCCATATTTATTAATATTATTTATCAAGTCGGTTAGTTCATTTGAACTGTGACAGGATTGACCGGTTCATGGGTTACTCGACCTGTTTAAAGGATTTAATTCGATTTTCAGTAAAAAATAGTTTATTATCCAGATCGAACTGGCCAGTGATCCAATTCACAGATTTCTCGATCTGACCAATCGATTATATCCAGATTTAATAACTATGGTGAGGGGTAATTGGATAATCTTTAACAATATTATAATTATAATTATAATTAATGCATGATTAGTACAATATTAAATGGTGATTAATCTCAAATCACACATTGAAATTGCTTTAGCTTGATCTATATCTAGTCCATTAAATTAAAAATTTTATAGTCAAGTGTCAGGCTTGTAGTATTGTTATGAGATGGATCATAACTTGTCAAATCTATTTATATATTTATATGTGATATTAATTGGTTGATCATAAGGCATCTATATATGCTCATTTATGTTAACCTTAATCTCTACTTGTCTCCTTCATAATGGTAGTCTAATGAGTATGAATAGGTACCATCAAAGGTCACCATTTCATCTATACAAGACTTTGGGAGTGGGGTAAGATGAGTTTGGGGGTAATATGTATATTAATTATGACATATGTTTCCTTTTTTTTCTTTTTTTTAATAATTAAAAAAAACTTTTTAGTGTTTTCTTTTCTTTTGAAAATAATTTTTTTTTTCATTCTAAAAAAAAAGAACTTTTTACTGTTTTCGTTTTTTTTTTTTTTTTTGAAATGAACTTTTTAGTGTTTTCTTTGGTGTAAATGTATACTATTATAGTGAGGTATCTTATATTCTTTTTTCCCATATGTTTTTCAAGTTTGGGCATAATCTTTAAAAAAAAGTTTGGACAAAATCCCATATTAGACATAATTTAGTAGTAAGTATATATATAATTTTAACAATAAATTCATATTCGAATTTTCTTCTCTGATACTTAAAAAAAAAAGGCAAAATTTAGAATTTATCTTGTATATTTTCTTAACGTTTTAAGATTTATTTATATTGTTAGTGCTTAGATATATTATTAATAATTTTTTTTAGTTGGATTAGAAATTATTGAATTATTTAAAATCCAATAATACTTCTTTAATAAATTTTAATTCACACATAATCCAATGGTTTGCAATCTAACAAACATCTATGAGGTGAGGGTTAATTTCACCCGTTGTCCTTAAGCATATGACTAATGCACACTTTCATCCTCTAATTAAAAAACGTGATAGAAATATCATTGAACTATGCTACTCTATAACCAAATGGTCCTTCCATTCATTTCCCGTTAGAATTCTAATGGAAAACTGACGTGGCAAGCTAGCTAACCATTTTTTTTAATTTTTTATGTCACGTCAGCCCTCCCACCAAGCTCTCTTTCTCTCCCTCCCTCCCTCTCTCTCTCTCTCTCTCTCTCTCTCTCAATTTTCTATCACTTTCTCTCTAACCAAACAGAAACCCATTTGTCTCTAAGCCCAATACAAAATCCTTCAATCCATAACTCTACAGATCTATTCCCTTCTTCTCTATTATGTTTCAATTCAACCTATAAACACAAAACTCCAAAACTCTCCCTGCCTCTCTCTAATGGAGTCTCATTCACTTATGGAAATCATCATATCAGAGTAAAAAAAAAAAAAAAAAAAGCAAATAGAAGCAAAAAACCCAGATCGAGCAAAGAGAGAGATAAAGATGATAGAACTTACTCAACATTCAACAACAAATGCAAACAAAATTTAAATTTATGCATCTGGAGGAGACTTTAGTGATGGAGGCAGATTGTGCTATGACATTCCTATGCTATCTCTCACCACATCACCTGTGAATCAAGATGAGAACAAAACTAAGCAGCAAAATCATTAACAGATAAAATGAAATTAAATAAAAATAAGCAGATGAATTTTCTAGTTGTCCAATATAGTTATCCATGGACATCATAGGATACTAACGAATAAAATTCAAAATGGACAAGCCTTAAACATGGTGTTTATACAAAGTGAAAGGACCACACTGAGAAAATAAGCATATTTAATAGCATAAGTGATCTGTATTCAGTTTACCAGACAAAGAGCTTTCTCCAACAAATTGATTTCCTGGAATTATAGGTGATTGTATATTGTCCACAAGGCCTGTGTCTGAATATTATAATCACATTAGACATTTAAAAAAAAAATGATAATTCTATTTTCTTAAAGTTATTTTACCTGTTTAAACTCAAATTTTAGTTCAGTTTTTGAGAATTTGATAATATTATTACTTATTTTGAGAAATAAATAATTCTAACAATTTATAAATAAATTATAAAATATTTTTAGTATTTTATTTTATTTTGCATATCAAAATGACATTAATGATGTATGGATGATGTTATGATATTAATGATACAAACGATAATGTCATAATATTAATAATGCAGGCGATGATGTCATAATATTAATGATGCAAACAATGATGTCATGATATTAATGATGCAAGTAATAATGTCATAATAATAATGATGCAAGTGATGATGCAAGATGGTGAAAAAAAATATGAAAATTGCCTATAAATAGGCATTACCACCCCTCATTCAAATTATCATTCAATCATTCAATCAATTATATAAATTTACATTTTCTTAGTTTCATTTCTTTTTATTTTCATTTTGTTAAAGAAGAGAAGTTTTGGGGCTCGTGTACGCCAAAGATTATATCTCCAAAAGAGTTCTTTCTAAACTTTTGTTTTTTAATTCAATAATAAGTTGCTATTATGTTTTCTATTAAATTGATTGTTAATTTAATTGTTTCTTTCTTCTTAACTATGAGTAGCTAAATTTCTTATATAGGATTTAGATGTAATCTCTTGATTTTCCTATGACTATCTTTATTTGATTGATTTGATTTTAATTATTGAAATTAATCTTTTTATCTTAGAATTTAATGTTTATAAATAATTAATCACTATTTGCATGTTTAAAGATATTATGTGAAGTAGCGAGAGTGGAAGTATAATATTAGTTCATTGAGATATTAGACCTAGAGAATGTGTTGTTTAGAGATAAGAACACTCATTAGTGATTAATTAAAGGATTTCCATAAAACTTAATTGGTTTGAATTAATTGATTGTGATCACGAGAGTAGATATAAAATTAACATAAATACTTATGTTGTGTCTTGAAAGAGAATATCATATAATTTAGGGAAATCTAATCATTAATTACAATGAAAATTAAACCAATTTAGAAAATATAGAGAAGTCATAGGTAATCAATTGATGAAATCTAAATCCTAATTTTTTTTTCATATATTAAATTTATCTTTTAATATTTGTTTTTATTTTCTTATTTATCTCGACTAAATCAATTTTCTAAATAATAAAGTAATTCATAATTTTGGTAATTGTCAACTCCTTCTCCATGGGATCGACACTCTATTCAATCACTATATTACTTGTTCAAGACTTGTGTACTTACAGGTTTTTCACAACAAAAAATAATAAAAAACCATCATTCTTTGGGTCACTAGAATTCCTCCAAAAAAAGGTCACAGAGTTTCAAAAAATGGAGAAAAATCAAAGATAATGGATTTCAACCTTTAGGTTACCTAGGATTCATCAAGAATTCTTCTCTTCTTAGTAATTTTAGCCGAAAACCTTCACATGCAAGAGAGGAAGATAATTAAATCAGAACCTTAACAAAAACTATAAGAAACAGAAAATTCCAATTTACAAATTAGTGTTCTCTCACTTGTGATTATTGACTACAAATTCTTCTCTTGTTGGTTACCATTCGAATCAATTTAAAAAAAAAAGAAGAGAAATTTGGGGATTTAACAAAAGGGGAGAGAAGAAGGAATTAGATGTGGAGAAGCAATGAATAAGCTTTGATTTATTGAAATCGCCATGAAATTTGACCTGTAGAGTAGCCACTGATGGCCGGAGCGCCACTAACATCTTTCGTTGACCTTTCCCGCCTTGATCTAATTTTTATGAGATAGGGACGAACATAAAAGTTTTAGAGATTAATGCACTACTGTTCAAGTTTTGCTTTTTTCTTTTTAATTCTGATTTGAAGATTTTTGTTAAAAATGATGAACATATATAATTTTTATGATGGATCAAAATTTTATTATGGAGTTTGTCAGAAGTGCAAATGGGTTTTTATTTGGTTAGAGAGAACGTGAAAGAAAATTGAGAGAGAGAGGGAGAGAGAGAGAGAGAGAGAGCTTGGTAGGAGGGCTGATGTGGCATAAAAAATAATAAAAAAATTTGCTTAGCTAGCTTGCCACGTCAGCTTTCCGTTATTATTCTAACGAAAAATGGATGGAAGGACCATCTGGTTACAAAGTAGCATAGTTCAATGATATTTCTATTACGTTTTTTAATTGGAGGACAAAAGTGTGTATTAGTTATATGTTCAAGGATGACATATGAAATTAACTCATGAGGTGATGCTATGCTAATTGGGTAGGAATGACAATGGGATGGAAAATCTCTGTTCCCCGCTGGAATTTACCCTGAACAGGGTAAGGATTTCTCGATTTTTATTACCATGGGGAAGGGGATGAGAGATATTTCTTCTCAATTAGTGGGGGCGGGGCGGGGCGGGGATGGGGAGTGTATTCTCTACCACACGAGAATTCTTGTCCCTGTTTTCGTGGGAACCCGATATTATATTTACATAATTTAAAAATGTTGGAATCAGTTTAAACTTAATTAAAGTCTAAATTTTAAATTATTATTCATTAGATTGCACTATCTAAAAATATATAAAATTAAAGGGATATAAAACAAAATAAAAATTTCAAGTGGAGAATGAAGATCCTCGCGTGGATGGAGATATAGATTAAATAGTCCCCGTATGTGAGGCGGAGACGAAAATAAGGATTCTTCACTAAAGCAAGGATGGGGATGGATGATAGTACCTCGCCTCTGTTTCGCCTTGTTGTCATCCCTATAATTGGGTGAGTTGCCTTGTATGTATGTGAATTAATTAATATTTTCTCCTTCATGGGTTTGTAACATTTTTTATTAGGTTGACTGGACTGTACCATTTATATATGTCTTTAAAGTAATTAAAAAAAGACTTATATATATATATATATATATATATATATATATATATATATATATATATATATATATATTTTTGAGTTGGATATGCACTTATTATTATTATTATTATTATTTTTTTGGCAAAAGGCACTTATTAAATTTGAGGGTGATTGACTATTTAATTTGACATTAAGAATTTGGAACCATTTTATTTGGAGGGTAAAATATTTTTTATAAAATAAATTTAATTTTCTAATTTTTTTACTTTTAAGTATATATTATTTTATTTTTGTTAATTAAATTTCACTTGTAGTGTAAATTCACATAGTTATTGATAAGGAAAAATTAGGGCTCAAGAGAATTTGAGTCTTGGGGCTTTAGGCCCTTAAAAATACAGATCTCTCAAAAAATTTAATGAGCTCCACTCAGAGAAAGAGTTCCAAGTCGAAAGCAAGTTCCAGAGTGCCGTCATCCGAAGAGCTCAATATAGAAGAAATCCGAAGAACTTCAATCGAAGAGTTCTTTCATCAGTGACTCAATAAGTCTATTCGGGAGAATGCCTTCACTGAGATATATTCTACATCATTCCAATGATATCATCCATCTGACATGAAACGTAACAGCCAAGTGATAAACCAAGCATGACAAAGCATACATCAAGCATGACAAGGCAAACAAATTCACCTGTCTCACTTGCTTCGTAAGCTACCTTGTAAGAAAAGGGAACATTCCTGTGAAAACACCTACTCACTCTTCTCTTAGCATCATAAGGAAAGGACAAGTGTCACCTCATCACTCTTTCAGAAGATATCTCTACTCAATCAGCTATAAAAGGCTATCTTGTATGTCCATGCAGGAGCAGCTAATTCTTCATACTCTCATCTTTTTCTCTCACTTAAAAAGCTTACTTACATCTTAAGCTTCAGGAATCATCTTATATCCATGGCTAACTTGAGCGTCGGAGTTTCATTCCCAGGCTAAGGTTTGGACTCCCTCACTTTCTTGTGTTTTGCAGATAATTCCACAGGTCTATCCTTCAAGCTTTCCCAAGAACCCAACCTCTTTCCTCTTAATTAAAATATCTGAACGTATCAGTTATAAAAGATTTCAATAATTAATATTGTGTCAAAATTCATTATTTGAAAAAATTATTATTTTTTACTTTAAAATTCAAAAATAATGAATAATTTTAGTGTAATTTTATTTTAATCAATTGAGTCAAAAAATAAAAATATCAAAAATTATAATTAATGGATTTTTTTCTTATTCTAGGGAGAAAATTTTAATTATTTATAGTCTAATTGTATATATTTTTATAATTTTTTATACATAAATATTGAAAAATAAAAAAAAATTGAGTTCAAACTTGTCCTTGTTATTTGATACCACAATGGCATACCACCGACACCGAGCGAACCATATCTTACAGGAAGAATTTCAACGTGGAAAGAGATTATCACCTCCGTTTGACTAATCACCATAAATACCAGAACTCGGAAAGACTAAATGTACATAGAAACACTCATTCTCATTTTTCTCACTAAATTTCAAGATTTATAAATTAACTTAAGCATTGGAGAGGGGTTGTCGGAAAATCTTCCGACGATCATGGATCATTTTTTTTTTTTTTCAGAGTTCTGTTGTCGAAAAAGAGATATATTTGGTAACATAATTTATATATGTAAAATGATAAAAAAAATAAAGTTAAATAAAATGTATTAAATACAAACTCTAGAGTAAACTTAGAATCAATCACCTTATTCTAAAGTAATTAATGCTATTAATGATCATAATAAGGGTAAAATAGTAAAAGAAATATAAACTCTTAATCATAGTTGTAGGAAATCAGATTAGACTGACCAATCGGACCGAATTAACCTAGAACTGGCCTCAATTTCAATCCGGTCTAATTCTTTTATCTGGTTTTGATAAAATCGATCTCAACCCGTATGAACTGGTGGAGCAACCGGCGAACTAATTGACCTAGAACCAGTTCAACGAATAATTAACTTTTTATTTTTTTTTAAAAAAACCTTGCTTCTCTTGAGATTCAAACCCCCTGACCTATAGATAACATAGCCACAACCATCCAAACCAAATATAAACTCTTGTTAGATTTATCTATAAGAATGTATTATTTCATTTAAATAAATTATATTGTAAAATTAATTTTAATAACCACCTCCCAACATAAATTAACAATAAAATTTAAATACATTATAAAATAAATTTATGTTCTTTAGCACTAAAAATTAATTTCTCTTATTTTTATTTACACAAAATTTTTATTACTTTTAAAATTCTTATTACCTATTTATTCTATTATTATCTTAAAATTTAAAATTATTTTTATATTATTTATTAAAAAAATTATTGTATTCAAATTTATTTCATATTATTTTATTAAATTGCTTATAAAATTTATATTTCTTATGTTATATAATATTAATTTAATTATTTTCGGTTCGACCCAAACTTATGACCCGTGATCCTTTGTCTCTATTGATTCGAAGGTCGGATCAAATATAAAAATATTGCTATTATTTTTATGCCAAAACAAAAAATGGAACATAATTTGTGGACAGATAGAGTATCACTAAAATTTTTTTGTTATTATCATGCAATTAAATAATTAATGCATTTGAGAAAAAAAAAAATATAATTAATCTAACTAATTAAATAATAATTAAGTGTGAATGCTCATTTAATATGCATCTTTGATCTTTCCCTATCTCTCTGAGCAGCACTAATGGGCAGTGATGGGGCACTTGAACATTTTGAAGCATAAATATATTTTCTTATATATAATAAATAAAAATAAGGATGGTCCATTGGTCATTATTCCTAACTAAATAGGATAGCATAATAAATATAGAGTTTCAATATGGTTGCCTTCATTTAATAATAAAAAAAATAATTCATCTCAAACAATAATAAATAATAATTATATTATTTACAAGTTGTTAGACTTTGATATTTATCAATTATCACCATCAATTATTATTTCAATTATAAAAAAAAATAAAGTTGACTTTGATATTTAATCAATTATCACTATCAATTATTATATATTTCAATTATAAAAAAATATAATGTTGAGTACTCGAAGCTTGAATATTGATTCAAACTCTATTAATTTTTTTTAAACTCAAATTTGGCTCCAACAAATATTTGAAATTCATAAGACTCAATTATTGTTAAAAAATTTAAATTGATTTATTTATTAATATTAAAATAAAATTTGAATCGAATGAGCTCGAACTAAACTCAAATCAATAAACTATTATATATAAATATAAAATGTATTTAAAATAATATAAAATTTAGTATTCTATACTCCAATTGGATATACAATATTTGAACTGAATTCAATTTGTTATTCAAGATATTCAAATTAGAGTTCTACTTGATTAAAATCAAATTGACTTCTATTTTACTAATTGAGTATGAGTATTTCACGAATAAATTCATTCAAATTTAAATATATTAAATTTTCGCTTATTATATTACGACAATTTATACCAATTAATATAGATGAATTTGGGTCATAATGCTAATGTTTATGAAATTTTTAGGTATTGTAGGTAGTTCCTAATTGTTGCCTTTTTCTTCTTAATCACATTAACAAAGGATGGCAATGATTTTGTGCTGGAAAGATCTACCTTCCCCACCCAATTAAAATAGCTTTTCATGGTGTGTCATGGACCACAACAACTTCTCATTTATTTTGCCATTGCACATCTCTCCAACCAAATTTCGTTTCTTATCAACTACTTCATTAAAATAGAGGGTTCAAATATATGTTCTCAAAATCGGATCCAATCAATCAATTCAACCAGTTTAATAAAAAATTAAATTAAAAATCGGTCTGGTCTGATTTTCTGACCGATTTTTGGTGTTAATTTTTATTTTTATGCAGATTATGATATTAAACTCATGACCTTTAAGTAAAAATCAACTTCAAATCACTAACCACTCGATCTAGATATTATATTCTAGTCATTCTTTTCACAATTTAATTTTATAACCATGAAAATAAAAAATTAATAGTATTATTCATATAGTAAATATATATTATTAATTTAATTACTTCTGGTTCAATCCCGGTTTAACTCCGATTGAATTTCTTGACTCGTGATCATCTATCCTTATTAATTCTAAAATCGGACCAAATTTGAAAACTATAGTCCAAATATTA
Organism: Vernicia montana; assembly: GCA_949750685.1. NCBI lineage: Eukaryota > Viridiplantae > Streptophyta > Magnoliopsida > Malpighiales > Euphorbiaceae > Vernicia > Vernicia montana. The sequence goes on from CATKHJ010475152.1 coordinate 10,717, forward strand.
ATTTTATTGAGGCATCTATACGTATCATCATTAATTAATTTCTATAAAAAAATAAAATAAAATAAATATTATTGAGGCATCTATACGTATCATCATCAACTTCTATAATTAGCATATATATATAAAGCCAAACCTTAACGTCAAACAGATTTCATCACAAATAAATTATGATCTTAAAATAATACCTATTAGTATTATATATTAATAGGGAAGTGTAGTCCTACTTCATTTATTATATGTGAGCTTGGTTGATTTATATATTCATTATTTTAAGAAAAATTTCCAAAATCAATATCAATTATTAATCTGCAATTACTTTTATATATAAATTATTCTATATATTTAATTTTATATGAACCTAGAAACTTAAATTACTCTCCATATAGAGACTAGTAAAGTAATAATAGCATTAAAGAGTCAAAACGCTCTCTCACCTAGACATATAAATTTTATTTTCTTTATCAGTTTTATTTGCGGATCTTGAATCTTTAGATTTGGAAAGTGTTAGAAAATCCAAGAAAAAGAAACCTACTCTATAGCAAGAAAATCCAAGATGAGTAAAAGACATAATGTTCAAGATCAAGAATCTTTAGAAATAAAAAAAGATAACAAATTCTTTACAAGAATCATGTCCAAGGAAACCTCCATGGCTAATTCTTCTTGTAGAGTCTACTATGGAGGTGCTTCAAGTTCAGTTCCATTCGATTGGGAGTCAAGGCCAGGTACTCCTAAACATACATTATTTTCTGATTCCTCTAATATTCCTCCATTAACACCACCTCCTTCATATTATTCAAAATCAAAATCCATGCACAAAACAATAAAACCAAATCACTTTACCACTATTTTCCGTAGAAGACTCAAAATTACCACCCAAAATAATAATAATAAAACTACTCGTGTTTCCCCTTCTTCTTCAATGTCTTCTTCTAGTACAACATCATCGTCATCGTGTTATTCATCCCCATCAACATTAAAGAACTCAAAATTTCAAAATCGACCTTGTTTTTTATTATGTTCGCCTATTCATTATAAGTTTGATATTGACAAAGATGATAATGATAATGATAATAATTACAACAAGCATTCGATTGGTTCCCCTACTTCAACATTAATGTGTTATGGAGGTAAAAGTAAAGCCTTGAATGTGTTTGGAGGTTGCTATTTAATGGATAATATGAAGAATGCGTTCTTGTCTATGGTAAGACATGGGTCAAGCTAAGCTAATTGCATAATTAAGGTGCTGTTTGAATCTCCTTTTCTTTTTCTTTTTTTCTTCTTCTCCTCTTTTCACTAGCTCTCCCTCTTGTTATTGGTAGGTAAAATGCTTAATTAGGTATTTAATTTCCTTGTGGTGTTAATTAGTAAATTTTATTTAATGTAGAAATTCTTGATGTGTTTTTTTTTTTTTTTTTCTTTCTAATTTTTAATGATTTTGGATGTTAATTAACTTCAAAATCATGAGCAGTGTAAACGTCTTGTTCAATTATAATGTCAAATCTCTGTTCCTAAATAATAAGAGATTTTATTTTTCATATTTTTGTTTGTTTCTTTAAACAATTATACCAATAAAGAGAGTGGTTGTTGTTGAATTGGTTGCATGTATTATTACATCCTGAATATTAATTTCTTAATTTCAAGAAATATTCATTTTTTTCTGAGAAAAAGTAAAATTAATATGAAAACAATTGATACATATTGATAGATGAATACAATTAATGATAATTTTGGGGGCTAGAAAGAAAATATGAGTGCAATTAATCATTGATTTGTTAATAAAAAAATATAAAATTTCTTGAGAGGTGTTATATAAATTATATGTTATCATAAGTGAAAAGAGTAAATTAAATTTTACAAATTAGCTTTTTATTCGTATTCGTTTTTAGAGTTAAAAAGTACGAAATATAAGTTTCAATCAAAATTAAATTTATACATAAAATAAAATAAATTTATATATAAAATAAAGATATTATTTTATATTGTATAAAAATTTAATTATATCATGAAAATTCTTGAAACAATTTTAATAATTTACCCAACAATATATTAAATTTTAACTATGTATGGATAAATTAATGTATGGGTTACCTTACCTCAGTTTCTGATTTTGTAAGAGCTTGGAGTATTTAATAATCCACGTGCTTCCATTAATATGCCCTTTTTTTTTTGTCCTTACTATGAGCTTCTTACTATGCATTAGCTCTGTGGAAAAGGTGTTTCGGATCAAAATCGAAAGGAATCGAAAAAATCAAAAAAATAAAATCTATATTATACATAAACTAAATCGAACTGAATAAAAAAATTTCAGTTCGATTCGATTCGACTAATCAGTTTAATCTTTTTTTTTTCTTTATATAAATATATATATATATATATATATATATATATATTTAT
>CATKHJ010475172.1:0-13256 GCA_949750685.1 Vernicia montana
TCATTTGGAAGTTCATGAAAAATTAGGCATTTATGCCCCATGGTACAAAACACAATCATAATAGTATAATTATCACTCACCTTAACAATGAAGAATCCAAAATGACTTGCTATCAATCTCTAAAGCAAGCAAATGTGATGACCACAACCTTTATCATCAACTCTTCTTGAATCTCTATGAGAATCTATAGAAAACCCAAATAGAAATATCAACAATTCAATTCCTTCCAATCATAACTCATCTAGGTCTTATACATCTATCAATCTAGTATACTAACTATAGAAATAGTAGTGTGCTGAAATTGATCACACATAAATGGTACGCCCAAGGGTATGGGCGTACCTCTGCCTGTACCATAAGGGAAACCATCCAGAAACAATGGTACGCCCGTACCTCTGGCCATACCATAAGGGAGACTTCCATAAGCAATGGTACGCCCAGAGGTACAGGCATACCCCTGCCCGTACCATGCTTCTGGGCAGGATTTTTGGGAAAAATCCTTAAATGGCTGAAGGAAAGGAAATTCAACACCAAGATTAACCCCAAAATCAACTTCTATACTATGCAAATGACTTATAACTTAACTCATATCATCAATCAAACATAGAATCAACAAAGGATTCAAGAACCTATTAGATTAAACCCATTATCATCAAAATGAGAAAGTTTGAGATCTTACTTGGAAATTCATTTTCTTATACTCAATACACTTAGATCATGCTTGCAAATCATCATTTATTAACATTTTCCTCAAAGGAATTCCATTTCTAGAAACCCATTTGGGTAAATCAAAAGAAAGAGAAGAAGAAGAATCCTCAAATCATAAGCATACAATACAAGATCTAAATGAAGAAATGATTTAGATCATTACCTTTGAAGTTTCTCTTTGATGATGATTCACTCTTAATCAATTGAAGAAAATAGAAGAAGAAAAGAAGACGAAAATGCTCTTGGGTTCTTGATAGCTTGAGAGAAAAAAAGAATGAGAAGAAAAGTAAAGTGACTAGGTTCAATGAACCTAGCCAAAGCTTATGAAAATTGGGTTAGTGGAAAGTGGGATCCACTTTTCACTAGCTCAATTTCTAATACAATAAAGAAATCAATTGATGCTCAAATATTTAATCATATGCTACTCATAATACACATGTTATCAATTAGAAATTTATAAGCGAATATTCCGGGTATTACAGCTAGTTATATAATGGGCACGGTTGTCAATCAGATATGGGATTCGTTCCTTTGAGTAAATGAGATTAAAGTCCTATGCTATTAGGTTCTTATCAGTATTAAACCCTAGCCAGGTATTTTAGATTGATTAAAAAGTGTGTTTCTAGTGGGAGTCTAATTTTATCGAGAATATAGAGGAATAGCATGTTCGTAGTGTTTTGGTATTAGGTTTGATATCCACCATGACCTAGTCGAGACTTTGTGACAAAAGGATTTTAGTGTACCGATACATTGATTAAAGGATTCATGGAATGTGAACAACCGTTTAACATTCATTTCTAGTTAGATGGTCATGACATCCAATACTTGGGGTCACTTGTGACTTGTGTGTATCAATCAAAAATGAGATTTTTCAATTGGTCAAGAAATATCCTCTAGTGATATTTTGGAGAATGTCACTTTTCCCATTGCTAATTAGACATCAACCTAGAATGTCACACAAAAAATAGGCAATTTGCGTTTGGACTCATTGTTTCGATAAATTAATTAATTGGTTAATTAATTAATTAGAACAATGGGATAGAAAAAGTCCCTAACATGACTTTATATTCGGTCCAGCACAATTTGGTTCTATCAATTTTGTCCTAATTTCTATTGGTTAGAAGAACTAAATTGAATGATTTAGTATCCGTTTGGTTTGACTTTTGAAAGCCAGCGATCAGTGGTTAAACATCCAACCGCTGATAAAGTGTGTTTGGTAAAAAATAAATAAATAAAAGCTAGTGGTTGTATTTGCAACCGCTAGCTTTTGAAATTATAACTAAAATCTAGATTTTGGATAAAAAGCTAAAATTTGTATCTTTTGAACTCTAAAGCTTTCTTTTGTTAAAAATACCATTAAAATTTAAAATAATTACGAAAATACTTACTACTAAATAAAATAAAAAAAACATATGTCATTATTTTGATTTTTAAATATTTTAATATCTATATGCTTTCACATAAGTTAATACAAATTAATTAAAATGTGTAGTTATTTTTATTAAAATATTTTATTTATAATGTTAAATTATTAATTACATATAATTAAAATTCGTCATAATATATAAAATAATATATTTATTTATCATTTTACAATCTAATTCTAATTTTAATCACAGAATTATCAAACACTCTATAATTATTTACAACCGCTAACTGTGACTGCTAACCGCTAGCCACTCACAACTGACCGATGGCCGCTAACCACTACCTCTAAACCAAATAAGCCCTTAATATGTTTGGTATTAAAAGGTAAAATAGGGATTTGGGGGTTTGGAAACCCTAATACTTAAAATTAGATTTAGGGGTTTGTAACCCTAAATAACTTTAGGGGTTAATGTATGGGTTTGACCAAGCCAAAACACTAAAATGAATTCTACTTGTGTTGATGTATGATTAACATTTGTTAAGTATTAAATTAATAATTGTCTTCATCTAGCTAATTATCAACACTAAGGACTGAATCTTGGATTAGGCTCTATAATGGCTTGATTGGTTGCAGCTTGATTGGGCGATCTTCTAAAATGAGATATGCGCCCCCCTTCCCCCACCCCTCTCTCTCTCTCTCCAAGGACGTGTCAGCATGGATTTGAGGGGTAATCTTTGATGTTTGGATCAGGTCCTCTCATTTCTAGACTTGTCTATCTTAGTCAAAGGAATGATCTTCCACATGCGAGGTGGCTGGAGTCCCTCTAGAGGCAGTCATATTCCCTTCGATGATCTAAGACTAGCTTGGTTTGGTCTAATTCCTACATGGTCTTAGTGTAGTTGTCTAGATGGACCTTCGTTTGCAACTTCACCTCGCAAGTAATCATTTGGCTTCGCTAGGCCAAGACTTTGTATGCTCTTCACTTTGTAGACGTCCCTAGTCTTTGCTAACTATTGGGTGACTTCAAGTATGCTCGCCTCGGTCTTATTGACTTTGCCATGATCGAATCTTGGTTCTGTATTTTTTTCTTCTAGAAAAGGTTGTGGCATGATTCCTCTAGGCTTTAAAAACTTAATCGAGGTACTTGGACTTTATCTTTGTTGCATCATAAAAAGTTAGTCCAATTTTGTCAACACAAAAGCTTGCCCTTGTAAGAAGAGGTCTTTGCAAGCTGCTATGGGAGCAGATGTAGCCTTGCCTTGTTAAAAGATCTTACATAGCTATACCATGTATGAACAGATGCCTCACGGAGAGAGCTTATGAATGCCTAGCGAAGAGGCTTCAGTGCATCGCTGAGAGGGCTTAGAATAGCTTGCAAGGACTTATAAGCTCCTAACTTGGGTTGTACCTTAGCATGAATTTAAAGGTCTTACAAAAGTCTTATGAAGGTCTTATAAAAGCCTGGGTTATATAAATAGTTGATTCCTGTAAGGTCCTAGAGTAACTATATAGTGCACGGTATTACCAACCCCACATCATCGGTGCCTATGGGTAGAGCTTATCCCTACCTGTATGAAGGTCTTAGAGGTGCCTGTAAATAGGTCTTAGCTTATTTTTCCAAGGTCTTATAGTTCCCCATGTAAGCTTCAAAGAACTTGTTAGGGATAGCTTGTAGGTGCATTGTTAAAGGGTTTTGAAGCGCCTCACGACTAAGGTCTTTTGAGAAGTGCCTAATTGGAGCATAGGGCTGATACATGTTGCATGATGATGATGCCTAGCTAGAGCACAGGTCTTTGTATGATAATCCACAAGGAAATAAGTTCTCATTCATACCTAAATATGGTGATGAAGTTACCTCATAAGAAAGTTGCGGGCTCTAGTCCTCGTTTAGGCTTATGGAATCTCTTGGAAAGGGATTACCAACTTGTGTGGTTTGACTAGAGGTGCCTAACTATAGTTAGGAATTATGCTTAGAAGTTGGATGGATATAAGACTTTAGTGTGTCTTCCTATATCTCTTCTTCCTAGTACTCAGGTGTTGTTTGCATCTAGCACCCCGAGTTGGGGATTGAAAAATCTTGGAGACCAAAGCTTTCTTAAGGTACTCAAGCTCTCCAAGAGCATCTTTCCAACGAAGCGTTCCTTGGGAGAGGTTTTTCTTTTCTCTATTGCTCTTGCCAATTTCATTCATTATTGATGATCTTATAGGAAGGAAGTTAGGTGCTTTTCCAGGCTCAAAGATGACATGCATACATTTGGATCATCCATATATGGTGCTCTGCATCTATATATGTTCTTTGTAGATGTCCCACAGATGTTCTTCATAGAGATTTCCCTATAGATATTCTTTGTAGATTTCCCTACATAAGGCACCACTTCTGATGGGCCTTCTCTCACAATCTAAGCGAGTCTAAACAAGAGTGTCCTAGAGCTCTGAGGCTCCCATAAGGTCGAGACCTTGGGTTTGGTGTTTGCCAAGCATTGGGCTTGGGTTTTCCTAAATAAAAGTAGGTCCAATCCAAGTATGGAAGAGGACGAATGGAATTGTGAAGAACTTGGGGGCCCATGAAAGAAATGTTAAAGTAGTGAATTTCAATGGGTGTTGAGGATCTAAAGGTATTGGACCTTATACTATTGAGTGGTTCGAACCTTGCTGGATGGATGGTGTTGACCTCGCTAGAGGGTGGTGTTAACCATACTAGATGGGAACTCTGGTGTTGACCTTATTGAATGGAGGTGTTGACTATAATGGATGGAAAGTTTGGAGTTAAGCATTGGAGCAGATGTTAGATCTTAGCTTACATGGCAAAGACAATAATGGAGAACATCATTAAGAGGTCACACCAAGCCTATAGCTAGCATGGGCCCTCTGATGCTTAAGTTAGTGTGACTGCATGTACAAAGTTAAAGGTTCATGGAAGGAGTGGGATTGAAGATGATGCCACTGCTTCCCTTAGTAAGAGAGTTCGAAAGGTTCTCACTGTGACCTTTTCCAGCAGGGAAAGAAGGTCTTTAGGCACTGGACTCCGGAGAGTGACCAGCTCAAGAGAAAATGTCAACCTCCAAGTAAATGACCAAGAGACTACTGTTTAGCAAGGCCTTCCTAGAAGTTGAGTGGCTGAGGAGGTGTACTTAGTTACCTTGGAAGGTTTAGTCTATTGTGGAGCTTCTATTCTATGGTTCTGTTGAAGCTCTTGAAGCCTTCCTCTCTCTTTTGAGTTAGAGAGCTTTGGGCATTGATATGAGGCTTGAGCTGCTTGCTGCGAGTACAAAAGTAAGTAGGGTCGCATCATTATGTAGATGGACATGGTAATAATGTGCCTGTTTTGGAAGCTATGGAGCCTTGTGATAAGGTGACAGAATCTCACTTCTCATAAATGTCGAGGATTGTGTGTCAGGCAAGTTTGTAAGGAGTTGTCGGTGAAAACTTCCCTTGTAAGCTAAGCTTGAGTATTCATTGATGAGGCAAGGTGTTGCTAGAGGGAGATGCTCATGCTAGGATGAAAGGGAAAACGAGGTGCAAGGTGGCCTATCTTAAGCGGCTTTGGGCCTGATTATTGTTAGTTGCTTAGGCCTAATTGCTCAGTTGTCTTTGCTTCTTGGAGTGTCCGGTCCTGTCTTAGGCCTGCTTGCTATAACCCATTTTCGAAAGAGTTATTTTTAGTCCTCATCAAAGATAAAATATTCTATTAAAATAAAATTATTAGAAATTTTATTTTATTTATAAATAAATTCTCATATATGGTATATAATTAATAATTATCAATTTTACTGTTCATTTTTAGGAGAACCAAATTTTTTATATTATTAGCTTAAATTTTATTTCAAATTTTACTAATATTAGATTTCAATCAAGTATAATTAATTATATAAAATAAAAAATATAAATTTTAAATAAATTTCCATGTGTAACAAAACATGTCAAATATGAATTTATAAATAACTTACATAAAATTTTATGAATTTTTTTTCATGTAACATTTTGAGAATTGGAATCATATTAACATTTAGATTTTTAATTTTATATGTTGTGAGATAAATATTTGAAAACCCAAATATTATCAGCGAATCTCTAGAAAAGCAATGCCAAAATATTGAAATTTTGATGACTATTGAGTCTATGACAGGTATATAGATGTGGCCTTGCTCTATTGAACCGTGCAAGTAAATTTCTGTAATTAATAATTAATCAAGACATTTGTATATTAATATTCTATTAAAATAAAATTATTAGAAATTTTATTTTATTTATAAATAAATTCTTATGTATGGTATATTATATATTAAATATAGCCAAATTTTTATATTATTAGTCTAAAATTTATTGCAAACTTTGCTAAACTAGATTTAATTTAAGTATAACTAATTTTATAAAATAAAACATATAAAAGTTTAAATAAAATTTCATGTATAATAAACATGTCAATTGTCAAATATCAATATATAAATAAATTATATAAAATATTATGAAAATTTTCTTTTTTAGCTTATGGAATATTTTGAGATTAGGAAATATTAATATTTAGATCATTAATTTTATATATTATAAGTTAAATATTTGATTTGGCAAAAAAAGTTAAATATTTGATTATCGCACTACTGATGAATCTCATGAAAGTAATATATTATTTTATCGTGAAAAGCAATAAATAAATAAATTAGTGGCGGAATGCTTTAACGATGAAAAATCTGTCAGTGAAGTGGGTGTTTCTAGTAGTAAATAATATTGAAATTTTGATGACTATGACAGGTATAGATGTAGCCTTCTCTAATGAACCGTGCAAGTAAATTCCTATAATTAATAATTAATCAAGACATTTGAGTTATACATTGAGTCTGGCCTTCAATCAAGTCATTGCTTAACTTGAAAATAGTTTTAATACTATATAGTAATAATGATTGATTAGAAGCTGGTGTTGTCATGTAAGCCATTAGATTTTGATATCCATATTTTCTTCTTAAACATTATTCTCACATGTTTTGTGGATGCATGAATCCTTATTAGATTTTTTTAGGGTTTCATTATGTTAATTTTTCTCAAGGATAAGATCATTAATACTTCCAATAATTAATAGTGTCACACCCCGCCCTCAATCATTCTTCTTATTCATCCTCGTTCTACTTCGAGTTGCCTTCTATCCTTGCTGACAATTTAAATCTATCTTACTCAATCTGTCTAGGTGTGACGGTCCTTGAATCCATTCATGATGAACCCTACACTATCATGCTAAAGAGTAGGCAAATCACTTAGTAGGCCAATTTATAATCATAAACAACTAACCATAAGAAAATATTAAATCTTGTCATTTATTTATTTAAATTACTTCGCTGCGTAAATCCTTTTACAATCTGTGGAGATTTCTAAGAAAAAAATAACTATAACTATAACTTTTAGAAATTTACAAAACTAACCTCTAAACACCTAGTCATAAATGACTAGAGCTTCTTTGGTGAAAAAGAATAACCAAAGAAATTGATTTTCAGCTTGTAAATTCTCCTAATTCACACTTGAAACTACAGACGATATGGTGAGCCGTCAACTCAGTAAAATTATAGAAATGCATATTGGATAGAGGTTTCACGAAAGATCAACAATTAATTCAGCATATACATTTTTAGGCGAACAATAATTAATATACCGAAAAGACATAGCATCAAGTGTACTATGTGAATTTAATACAGAAGATATAAGAGTTTTTCATAGGTGCCAAAGATAAATAAGCACCAAACGGAATTATACATACAATCTAACAGAAACATACATTGGTGAGCTCGGGTTAATTATAACCACGATACTGCAAGTCTCACATCATTAACTATTAGAGATCTAATAGTGGGACGAACCACAATCCCATAAGTCTCAACAATCAGTAACATCATAATACCATCACGGTATAAACATAACTATCAAAGGCACTTATGAGCAAACTCATGTGCTATTCGTCATTGTCAAGGGCTGTTACATTACCTTAAAAACACATTCGCATGCCTGCGAGGAAACATTTGACTTAGTTTATTGACTCAGTCAATTAAGTCACCTGTGCACATGGTCTAATGATATCACATCCCACTTTGGAAGCTGTGACGGTCCTAAGGCATGAGTAGGTATAAGATCACTGAAAACCTGTGAAACCCATACCTGCTATGCAATCCAATGCGGTATCATGCAACTAAACCATAATAATCACATCACATCATAACATATCCCAATATCAAAACCTGAATATATATACACTTACTTGTAAGTCTCATACATATTCTTCTTTTCTATGGCACTTATTATATACACATCAATTACAATATTTTTTAACACCCATTGAGCTTACTAAAATAACTTTAACATATACGTATACACATATCAAATAGAACTTTACTTTAATAAGAAAATCCTCAAGTGAAGAATATTACTTAAGGAACCACTTGCTCACTATACTGCTTCCCTGAAAAATATTCAACAACAATTGATGAGAAATTTCATTGAGTAAAGAATATATTACCATACTTGTGAGGTTAGGTGTTTCAAGACTAGCTCACAAGGATGGCTCATGTTTCTTATCACTTGGCTCATACTTATATTCATGAAATGAAGAATATGAGGTTAACAATTAATAATAAATAAATTTTAATGTTCAAGAATTTATGAAACAATCTTTGGAACTTGAACTCATATATTTTGGAGTCAAATACATTACGGTACACATGATCACTTGTAATAATTAGGTTTTATAATCACATGAATATATTTTTACAAGACTTTTGGATCAAGAATCGTGTACGAGTGGTCTTTAGGATCAATGGCTCAAATACAAATAGTTTTGATATCACATGGATCATATATACATATATATTGGAATAGATGTAACATATACAAATAGACATAGATATTAGAGGAATCGTATTCAAATAAATCTCTATATAGAAAGAACTTAAGATCAATTGGAACCATAGAGTTCTTGGAGTCAAAGGAATCATATACAAATGTACTTTGAAATCAAATAGATATAGAATACATATAATAGTTCTTTATACACATAAGTTTTAGAGTACTCATATACGAATATACATATGATTTGGAATGAAGGATAGCATATAATTATATATACAGAACTTGGGAGTTTAGTATATCTTATCCAAATATATTTTAGAAGATGCATATGCAAAGGAATATTATAATCAAATGTTTATATACAAATAGATTAAAGAATCAATGATTCATATATATATATATATATATATATATATATATATATATAAAGAATATTAGAATTAAGAAATATCATATACAAAAGATTTAGTATAGAGGAACATAATATCAAAGAAATACTTATATATATACAAATGGAATTTAACATACTTGGAAACATATAACTTTTAAGGATTGAAAACAACTAGCATATATATATGTAGATAATAAATATTAAAATCAATTTAACATGTACAATTTAATTTGAGGATTAGATGGCACATAAACATATATTTTTGAGGGTCAATTGGATTGCAAATCAATATGATTTTCATTATCAATTGAGATTTTATACTCATGTATCATGCAATAAATTTGCTTGGTATCAATGGAAGAGAGTACTCATAACTCATGGTATTTTAGCATTTGGGTTTAACAAAGATCGTCACATATGTTGGGGTAAAGGCTTTCTCTAGCATGCCTGAAGCATTAAGCTCTCATATCAATAGTTGGAGTAGAGACATTTTTGGCATACCCAAAGCATAAAGCTTCCATAAGTTTGGGGTAGAGGTATTATTTTAGCATACCCAAAGCAGAGGCTCTCATGTGAGCATACTCCCATAAACCTATGTACACAGTCAATTATCTCGTTTACAATTAATGAGTGATCTCTATCTCAAGTGTGTTGGTTCTCAAGGTTCAAATGGTTCATATGGTCTCACAAAAGCAAATATCAATGTTCACATGGTTCACATGATTATCACATATGACTTTTTAACTCATGGTATAATCACATGGTCATGGTACTTTTAGCAATGGGCATATTCTCTTATACATATACATATACATTTAAAACATATGTGTGGGATTGAACATATACTTATGCATATAATTTTAGAACATATACATAAACTTATAAACTTTTAAGAAATTTCAAGTGATTCTCATGGAGGAAGTATCAATAATTTGATAGAGGACAATATGAATCATATACTCATGAATTTCGGATATTCATATGGTTCGAATGATCAAATAATATAATCATTAATAATTAGAAGGATAGTTAACAATGTATAACATATATCAAATATCAAATGGAGACATTGCTTATATAGTGGCATATGGCCCAAAAGAGTTTTTAACAAGCATAAAGGCTTCACATGAATGGATAACAATATCAATATAATTCATGATTCAATATGAACTACTTATAACTTAATAAATCACATCATTGGTAGCACATTAATGAAAAAAGGCATTATAAGCCTTTAAGGTTCAAATACAAATATGATAGTATATTTTTCACTCACCTTTTCTTGTTATTCCCTTCCAATTAAGCTCATATCACATTTTTCATGCATAAAACTCATCACTTTGTTGGTTCACTTTACTTGCACAAGAATTTTCAAGTCAATATTAATTATATCTCATATAATCTTAGCCATAAAGCTTGGTTTCTTTAAATCTAATCATATATTCTCAATTCTTAAGCTTACTAACAATTATCTCTTAATCATTTAAAATAAACTTGATTCCAGGGTTTACTCATTTTAGGATTTCTATGAATCTAGCCCAATAAAACTTATCTCTTGTATTTAATACCATAAACATCATCTATTAAACTAATAACTTAGGATTAAACCCTAATCAAATAAAACCCAAATGGAAAATCAAATATTAAAAGGCTTACATCAAGATCTCCCCTTAATCTCAAACCAAAGCTGTCACATCCTACTTTCAGGATGGGACGATCCTAGGGCATGGGTAGGCCTAAAACTACCGAAAACCCGTAGAACCCGATCACATTAAGAAACCAGTATAATTTCGGCAGCAAACTGGCAGTACACATAACACTACCCAGGATCCAAAACCTGCAAGTCAAATTACACTTCTAATAATTTTCCTCCCTTATATCCTCAACTTCACAACCAATACAAATTCTCCCAATATTTTTCTCACATATCAATATTTATTTTCAAGGTCAATTTCACAATTTAATAATTAACTGCACTTTTATATGAAACACTAACATTAAGTTATTTACTAGCATCATTATACATATCAGATAATTTACGATTCTTAGGTACCATGGAGCATTTAGATATCACACTAATTTTATTTACATATGTTTCCTTACAATTAATTATACAATCTTCAAAATACATTATCATTTCTTTACATTGACTTCTAGCATCAAGTAAATAATTAAACTTGAGTTGCACTGATAAACCTCTATTCCTGTATTCAATTCCATGAACCAAACATGACCTTAAAGATTTCACTATGTCACCGTGGAGATTGTAAGAAACAAGGGGATTTTTTTTTTTCCTTTTTAATCAAAGGGGATTTCTAGATTACATTGACTTGACTACTTAAAAGGATAAAGTGCCAATTTGAGTGAACAAATTTTTTTTTTTTATTCAAAACTTGAATTCAAGGTTGTTTGGTTTTGTTGCTGTTGGATGTTAGGTGATATATATATATATATATATATATATATATATATATATATATATATATATATATATATATTTGTTGTAGCAAATGGTTGGTAGCTGTTTATTGACAAATATTAGCCGTTTGGTAAAAAATTAGGTATATATATTTTCAATTTTAATGTGTTATGAAAATAAAAAAAGTATTAATTAAAAAAGACATACTTATTTTTTTATATATATATTTTTTAAAATATGAATATGATATTTAAATATTCTAAATAATATTTTAATAATTATTTATTATTTATAAAAAATTGTAATTTTTTATATGAGTAATATGTTATGTGTAATTGTAGGCGAAGGTATAGTGTAGGAGTAAGTAATTAGTTGTTTATCAAACTAGTAACCGGTTGTAGGCTATTGCTTTCCTTATTCTATTTTAAAAGTAACTCCCTCAAGTAAAAGTTTACTTTTTTTTTTTTTTTTGCACAGACAAGTAAAAGTTTACTTAGAGATGTCCGAGACTCCAAGGTTAATCTTTATTTTAAAGATTATGTTTTTTCTAATAAAAAATATTTTAGATAATATTTGAATATAAAGAGTAGAAAATTTTACTCAAGTCCAACAAACTCTTTATATTTTACTATTCATTTTACTTTATCCCATGACAAACCAATAGAAAAAGATAATATTAATTACAATTAGAATAAATAGCACAGTTTGACTCTCTAGATGTAGAGAGTTAAACCAATTCTTTAATTTATATTTTAAAAACAAAGAGGTTGTTGAAGTTGTTTCTTGTTAGATGACTCTTTATTATAAAGAATTGGATAAATTACTACTTAGTCCCTCGATTTTGATCAAATTCATACTAAGATTCTTTTATTTTGAGAAACTAACAAATACATATATGAATTTGCATTCCGTCTTACTTGTAGGTCCTTCCATCAAAATTTTAGGGGTTTTTTGTTAAAATAATTTAAAAATAAAAATTTATTCCCAAAATACCCTCATCCTCTTCCTCTATTTGCTTTTTCTCTCAATTAATTCAATCAAAATTGCACACTTTCTATCATATACAGTCAAACACACTCAATTAATTCAATTCCATATCATTCTCATCCTCACCCTCCGCTCTCTTCCTCTCTCTTTCCTCCATCGCCGCCACCACTTCCCTTTTCCCTATACTACTCATAACTAGGCCAATTGAAGGGTTGTTAGCGAGATCATTGATGGTTGAAGGGAAGCTCTGAACTCTAGCCACGATGAGATTTAATGCACACACGAGCTTGATTTGGTTGGCAATAGCAGCAAGCTCCAGTCTGAAGTGATTCTGCGGTGTCGATCTTGGCAGAGGAAAGTGATGGCGTCGACCCCAAAGACCTAATTGTTAGTCCCACTGCTGCCACCACGATTAAGTATGAGTTGTTTTGATCCATCGTTGTCAACTCCAGCCGACCTCCTGCTCCTATCGGCGATGTCTTCATTTGTTGCATTTTCTGTGGTCTCTGTTTAAGAATCGTTAAAATTGAAATATGTATTTGATGAAAGAATTGGAG
>CATKHJ010475216.1:0-21841 GCA_949750685.1 Vernicia montana
GATTCCCTATCATGTGATGCTCTTGATGGTGGATCAAGAAATGGGAGGACTAGATTTTCTGAGAAATTCAGAAGAGATACAGAGGTATTTTGTTCCATTTCCTATATCCTCTGTAACTGTGCTATTTCAAAATTTGGAAGATGGTCTGAGAGTTTTTGCAAATATTTCTATTTAAATCTAGTAAACTTTTTCTGGCAAAAAATAAAGTATATGCAAATGGTTCTGTTAAATTGTGAAACTTTCTTAAACTTTTGAACTACCAAAGTGATGAATGTTGTTTTAGATTTTGAGTGGGCCAAACTTGTTTTCTTACTCCCCAACATTTCTCTTTGGTTTGGGATATGATTGATTAAAATTCCCCTTGATGTAAACTTGTAGGCATTTGGTAATTTCTCTCGACACCGGGGTGGTGGAGGTGGCTGGGGACCTAGTCGAGGTGGCCGTTCACAAGGTGGTTATCATGGAAGGGGCTATAGCTATGTCGGGCGAGGTCGAGGTTATAGCATGTCGAATCGTGTTGTCTAGTTAGCCTTTGGAGTTTTTTCATGTACTGAGATTATTGAGCTATGCCACATTAGGCTACACCTAGTTTGCAGTATAATAGTTTGATTGCTGCTTGAAGTTTGCAATGTAATAATTAGATTTTTAATCTGAAACTAACAGTATGCCCATCAAATTTGACAATGCTTGTAAGTTGTAAGGTTCATGTTTGTAACTGTTACTTAGATTGTATTGAGGAAAATAAATGGAGAAGGGATTTTTCATTGTATACTTAGTATCTTTATTTATTTATTTACTGTGATTTATGAGGTCATTTCCTAACCCATGTTGCTTTGGTAAAGTAGATTTCAGGGCCAAGCATTTCCCTTAATTTCCCCCTACACAATTTTCTTTTTCTCTTTCTTGGATTCCTTTTACATAATTCTCTTAATTTTCTTTTTTTTTCTTTTTTCCATTTTTTTGGATAGACTGCTTAAAATTCTTGACATTTAGCAAAATTTACACTTGAATCCTTCCTTTATAAAAATTAAATTAAATGGTTCTCCACTTTTTAATTTCATTGTACTTTTTAGCCATTTTTATTAAAATGTCATATACCACTCTATAAACAGTAGTTGGGACAGAAGTCATTGTTGAGATTTCTTGAATTTATCGTATTTTATTTATTTATTAAAAATTCTCAAATTTTAAAATTTCACATTCAGAATTTTTTATAAAATATAAAATTGATAAGAAATTTGTTAATTGTAGCTTACAAATCACTAAAAATTACATTGCTTAATATATAAAATTTCAAAAATTTACAAAAATAAGTCTTTCTATTTGGATAACTTAAATAATTTGTATAATGAAAAATTAATATAATTTTTACTCATTTTTAAATCACCATTAATAAAACTTTCATCAATTTTAATTTTTTTCATAAGAATATTCATGATGGTAAAAAAAAATTCAAAGATTCAATGTGGAGAAATCTGAATGGTCTGAGTGGGACCGAGATAACTTGTGATGTCATGCCACGTTGAGTTGAAAAATCTGAAAAAATGGTTCTAATTCTAACCTTCGTGGTCTGATCTACTAGTAAATAAAGAAAAGCACAGATCCAAAACCCAATTTCAACTCAAAAACCCTAAAATAAAAAATTCAAAATTTCCTCTCTCTGCCTATTTATCTCTCCTTTTCCAATTTCTGCCCTGTAATTAGAATTGGGAATTCAAGAATGGGAGTTCCAGTGATCAAATTTCCAATCTTTACAGTAATCAGGTTACTGGGTGTGGTAATCACGACTCTGGTGCTTACATGGACAGTGCATTACAGAGGAGGATTGGCTCTCGTCTCTGATAACAAAGATCTCATTTTCAATGTAATGTGAAAACCCCAAATATTTTTCTCATTTTTAATAATTTTTTGTCTTCAAGTTTTCAACTTGATAACTGGATAAGATTTTGTTGTTGACTTTTCATCACTAGTACTTTCCTATTTTCATTTCTGTTTCTGGGTTTTATTAGTTTTTGGTCAACTATAATTGTAGTTCATTATTGTGGTTTTTGTAGGTCCATCCTTTATTAATGGTGATTGGACTCATACTTATCAATGGCGAATGTAAGTACCCGTTTTCTGTTTTTAGATGTTAGTATTTGTTTGTGTGGATTAGAGGTGATTAATTAAATGGGATTTATAAAGTTTTTCTTGAAATGCTGCCAAATTTAGTGTTAGTTGTGCAAGTTTATAGAAGAAAGGATATTTGTAATTTTCTTTTCTTTTTCACTTGTTGTGGATTGTGCAATATTTGATTGCATCTTAGAACAAAACAAAATGATGTAGGAGAATCTTATCTTTTCAATATATTCATTTACTTTGTGAATTTCTTCTGGAAATAAGCTAATTGTTAGAATTTTGGAGAGGGATTAATATTGTAAGTTTTATGCTTTGTTGTTAGAATGCAGCTGGTATATCATTTTAGTAACTGTTTAGATGTAGTAATCCTGAATATGCATTGTGTGACAAGTCTTATGACAAATAGCCTAATGCCTAGACAACTTTAATTGAATGGACATTGCTCAGATTTTGTGTTGGTGTTTATTATGGTACTAGGAATTGTTGAGTAAATTTTTTACATACGTGGAGGGGGTGTTTGAACCTTTGATGCTTCTCTACTCTCTAGCTTAATGCTATACCTGAAGCTGATATATATATATATGTATGTATATTTATACGTATATATATATATATACATCTATATATAACTTGATGGATGTTGGGATTTTTAATATTTTATTTGCTTTAGTGGAGATGTGTCAATGATATTCTGATAAATTAACGAGTCTGCTTTGCCTTCTACTACAATGTGAGAGAAAATTGAGATGTAATTTCTCTTTGTAACCTAATTGGTTTGAGGAAAACAAGCAATTTTTAGGTTATAATTTACCTTCTGTGGAATTATTGCACAACATTGAAGGCCATGCATCTCGGGAAATGAATGAATTGTAAAAAATCTTGCTAAACTGTAAAAAGGGTAATTGTTATGTTTGATATTTGACTGCTAAATTATTTTTCATCAATATGTTATGACCTATGGAGTTATTTTATTAAATTTAAATTTGGATTTGAACCAAGTCATTATCAATGCCATGTTGATATTTCTGAATATTGTTTTAAAATGTTTGTTATGGCATGTTGCAGCCATGCTAGCCTACAAGACTGTTCCAGGAACAAAAAACTTCAAAAAATTAGTTCATCTTACACTACAGTTCCTTGCTTTTTGTTTAAGCTTGATTGGTGTATGGGCCGCTTTGAAATTCCACAATGATAAGGGCATTGACAATTTTTACAGCTTGCATTCTTGGTTGGGTCTAGCTTGCCTTTTCCTCTTCGGCATCCAGGTCCTTTTCATATTTCATTTTCTTTTTGATGACCTGATGGCCTTTCTTCTTGAAGCTGACTAATTTCTCACAACCATTTCTTTTGGACAGTGGGCTGCTGGATTTGTAACCTTCTGGTATCCTGGTGGCTCAAGAAATAGCAGAGTCACCTTGCTACCTTGGCATGTATTCTTTGGGGTTTATATTTATGCCCTGGCTGTCGCTACTGCTACTACTGGCATCTTAGAGAAAGCCACATTCCTCCAAACCAACAAGGTAATATCACGCTATTCTACTGAAGCATTGCTAGTGAACTCATTGGGTATCTTGATCGTTGTTTTGGGTGGTTTTGTTGTTCTCGCAACAATTACTCCTCTGCATTCTAAAGGAGATATCACCAGAAATCCAACAGAATAGGCACAATATGTAAATTTTCATAAAATGATCATTGACCAAGAGGTGTATTCTTATTCCATTTTGAATCAGAGGGCTTGTTCTTGTTGCACGATGAATACATTACAGAAAACAATGATTGAAGATTATATTTGAATGATGGGAAAGATATGATTACTTTAATTTTCAGTTAGGTTGGAGTGTGATTTGGCTGTTCTAAAACTACTATGTATTACTACTCTCTTGTGTTTCAATTGGCATGAAAGAAGGGAGAGTTACATGTTTGTTCCCTTTCTTTATAGTAATGTAAAAATTTAAATTATTAATCATAAAATTCAATGAAAAAAAGAGAGATATGAAGAATATAAAAATAAAAGCAATTAAAATGTATCAAAATTATCACATCCTACTTATTTATTTATTTCTCTTATAGTGTTATTTTTATTTTTTATTTTTACTTAATTTGTTCAAATAAAGTTATTATATATAAAAATTAAAATTAAAAAAAAAATTCTTAAGTTTTCATACTAAATACCTTGACTAAACATTTATTTTTAATCATTTGTAAATACTTAAAATTATATAAAATTTCAAAAATTTGCAAAAAAAAAAGATAAATCAAATGGTGAGTATAAAAAGAGTTTCAAACTTTCTTTATACTCTAGGTTTAATTTAATATATTTAAGTATTTTTAAGAAATTATATGCAATAAATAATCATCTTAATTTAGTGATTCTTTGAAATTTTAGAGAGACTAATTACATATTTAAAAGATTCAATTTGACATTAGTATTTTATTAGATGAATCAAATTTCAAGTTACTAAAAATCCAATAATTGCATATTTGTTACTCTATTGACATATTTTTTAAACTCTTTATTTCAACTGCTTGGTAAGAAGATCAAATTTTACTTTTGTTTCATACTAATACTCAATATTTATATACATATGCAATGTGTATAGTTGTATATGAAAAAATCAAAAGTAAATTAAAAGGCACTTGCAATCATAGAAAATATAAATAAAACATTAGCCTTCCACTATCAAAATACAATAAGAAGCATATTTCTAATAATAACTAAACTACAAAATTGAAAAAAAAAAAAAAATTAGTTAAAATATCAATTCGTAATGACTGTATTGATTCAAATTAGTACACTGAAAAGTAATTAAAATCATAGAAAGAAAAACAAAGGAGAAATATAGCAGATGAGAGGCTTATATAATCTCACCATAAAATTTCAATCTCACCGTAGAAATATATAAATGGTGTCTAAACTTTTTAATTTTTACTATTTTAATGTTTAAATTTATTTTTTGTTCAATTAAATGTCTGAACTGATAATTTTTTTAATAATTTAGTGTATATGACCGGCTTTATAAATTAAAGTGATTATATTACTTATTTTATATGTTAAAATAACTTAAATACCCTTATTTATCATCACTTAATTTATGTTTTTTTCCCTCTTTATTCTTTGTTGTATTTTTTCAAATACTTTATTTATTTATTTATTTTTAATTTATTTGATGATTATAGAAAAAATAGAAATGAATTTAATTTAATGATTGAATTTTATTTTTATTTTTTAAAAATGGAGAGAAAAATAGTATTAATTTTTTTAATTTTTTTAAATGAGAAAAAATAATTATAATTTTTTTTGATTTATAGTTTTGTTTCTTATAAAGCAAATATAAATTAAAAAAAATGAAGAAATAAGAGAAAATGAAAATATATATATATATATATATAGCGTTTTAAAAAGATGATATTTAAGTAAATTTATTATTCAAAATAAGGTATATAATCATTTTTACCTGTAAAACCTACTAGAGACACCATATTGTATAAAAATTAACAAATTTAAAAACTTAATTGAAAAAAAAACAAGTTCAAATATCAAAATAGCAAAAATTAAAAATTTTGAATACCATTGATGCAATTTTTCCAATTAACTTTAACATTATTATAAAAAAAAAAAAAAGAGAATTAAATGGTTGGATTTAAATTTGCATACAAAGGATAATTAAGGGAACAGGCAAATTAAGGTGGTGTTTGCTATAAATGACCTATTTTTTGAAAAGTGTATTTTCCGAAAAATAATTTAATTACTTATATCTAAAGAAATAACTTTTTGAGTAGAAAGGAATAAAAAGTCTTTACTTCCTAAAAATTAGATTCAATAATGAAAATCAAACAAGTCAATATTTTATACTTCCCAGGAAGTAATATTTTTTTAGTCTACTTAACTCATACTAAATAACACCTAAGAGATTGGGATTTGGGAGGGGATATAGAGAGTCAAGAGAGCGAACATTATTAGTAATTCTTATGATTAGTAATTCTTATGATTAGTTTTAATCTTGAGACTTAGTTAATACTGAGTTTAATAAGAGAATTGTTTATATTAAATATTATTTGGTACTAACATTTTAATTCATAGTATAAGCTGGGCAATTGAGAAATAAATTAAAAAAATGGTCATTTTTGATAAATAAAATAAAAAATCAAAGCTATTTTAGGGATTAAAATTTCATGAATTATGAGATTAATAAATCTTACTGGAAATGGATTGCTAAAAATATAAAGATTATGTTTTAGATAAAACTGATATCATAGGTTACCTTTAGGACTATTAAGCCCAATTTGTACCATGTGTATTAAACATATTGTTATTTATTAATACTATAATTTAATTAAGCAGTTTCATGAACCTAACGAGTTGTAAATGTTTAATGAATTAAATTGTAGGTTTAGAGAAATTGAAGATAAAAGTGAATTAATTAATTTTTTTAATTAGTGGATTAACCACATGCAAGATTAAAGCATTTCAGTCTTGTAAGCCTATCCACTTGTCTAAGATTTTATTCTCTCAGTTTCAAGCTTAATATATTAGTATATAGATTTTTTTTTTTTTTTTTTAAAAAAAAAATCTTAAATTTACATATTAAATATCTTATTAATTTCTTCATGTTTATTTTAAATTATTTTTAATACTTAAATTATATAAAAATTTATAAAAAAGGTAAATTAAATAGTGAGTATAGAGAGTCTCTAATTTCTCTAAGCTTTAAGCTAGCCTTAATTATATAAAAATTTCAAAAATTTATAAAAAAAATAAATAAATGGAACAGTGAGAATAAAGAGAGTCTCTACTTTTTCTAAGTTTTAGCCTTAATATATAGTATATGGATATATGTATATATATATTTATTACTAACAATCAATTATTTGCAAGGGGTTAATGAAAAAATACCATAAGATTTGGTTATATATTTTGGTCTATATCATTTTAAAATTACCAGTTTTAGTTCTTATTCTACTATCAATAAAGAGAATATAAGATTTTGAGTTATCAATATATTTTAAAGAATAATAATTTATATATTAAAGTTAAATATATTAATAAAAAAAAACTATACATTTTAATTAATTTATATTTAATTATGTGAATGCATATAGATATTAAAATATTTAAAAATTAAAATAATAATGTATATATTTTTTTTATTTAATAGTAATTATTTTAAATTTTAATGATATTTTTTTAAATAAAAGTTAATTTTTGAATTTAAAAGTTTTAAATTATAGCTTTTGATTCAAAAGCTAATTTTTAGTTATAATTTTAAAAGTTAACCGTTGGAAATTCAATTACTGGCCTTTATTTTTATTTTTTACTGAATACTCTGTATTAATATTTTATTTTAACCGTTGTCTTTCAAAAGTCAAATCAAACTGGCATATAAACGAAATAGTAATTACTCTTATATTATGGTAACTATTAACTAATTAAAATATACATTCCTCAAATTATTTCCGATGTACCCATATATATATATATATATATATATATATATATATATATATATATATAATTCAGACAAAAAAAATTCAACTCATTGTTAATTTGATTGGATAAAAAAAATTATTCAAAATTAAAATAAATAAATAAATTTATTGTTATTAATTAATTATCCGTATTATATAGATTGGATAGATATAAATACATGATTATATGACAATTGTTTTCAATTACAATTAGATCAATTTTTTCATTGTTTCAAACATTTTTATTCATCTCCTTCATTCAAAAAAAACATGGTACTTTTTTTTTTTTTTTTTTATATGCATAATTGTACAGAAAAATTATACACTTATTATAAACATAATTTATTAAAATTACATAGTAATAGTATGTAATAAAAAAAAAAAATCAGAGTTATCTAAGATTAAAATTAGTAATTTGATAAAAAATAATAGTCTGTAATAATAATTAGTAAAAAAATATTCAGCAATCAGTTCTGAACGACACCGTTTTCGTTTAACAGAGTATATATAGTTTTTGCTTGTACACAAAGTCAGTCAGTCACAGACAATAAAAAGAGAACACAGAAGAAGAGAAAGAAGAAAGAGAAGAGATAACAATGGAAGCGCCAAAGTCAATAGAACATGAAATTGGAGGGATACAAAACGATGCTCTTCGATTCGGCCTTCACGGCGTCAAAAGCGATCTCGTCGGAGCTCACCCTCTCGAATCCGCTTATCAATCTGTAACTACTTTTACTCTCTCTCTCTCTCTCTCCCAATTTGTTATTATTAGGGCAAATCAATTGAATCTAAAGTTAATTAATTTAATGAATTGAGAACCAGATTAGTGATCACCAGAAAACCCATTTTATTTTATTTTATAGTGCCCTTTGGCCTTTGTATTTCATTTTGTTTGTAATTGAACTGAGGTTTTGGTGTGTTTGGGTTATAGACGAGGAAGACTCAAGAGGAGATAAAGAGAAAATATTTTGCAATGCAATATGGCTCGGCTTTTCCTTTGAAGATGGATCTTGACAGGCAAATTCTTTCACGGTATGTGTTTTAAAGGTTGTTTTTGTTGTGATTTAGGGTTTTAAACTATGTGTTTTAGTCACTTCATTGTGGTTGGTTTCTATGTGGCTATAAGTGGTTATTGATTTTGTCATTGTGTGATATTGATTTTGCCTTTTTTGTAATGATTTTGGATGGAGGATTAAGTTATTTGTGGTGTATGTGTCTAGAAGCAAAGATTGAATTTTTAAAAAATTTCAGATGGAAAGTAGTAGGCCGGAAACATGGGCATTCCATGGTAATTAGGCATTTTGTGAATATTGGTATAGTTAAATGACAATCACTATGAAGACTATTTTATGATTTTGTTCTTTTAATTTAGAATATCATTGTCCATAGCATGAATTGAAAACCATGGAGATGATGCTTTGGTACAATTATAATTTATCTGAAAATTTTACTATGAAATGATATTTTGGAATCTTAAGACCTTGGAGATTAGATCAGATGCAAAGCGAGGCTTCATACATAACTTGCATGCAATAGCTATCAGTCTCTTTAACCTTAGTAAATGCATGAAAGATATATGCACACTTATGAAAAATGAAAATCCTACTTTTAAATTATTTTTAGAGTGATTTTGTATGTTTTCTTGTTCTTTATGGAGGTTCTCTTCTTAAAAATATTTTCTATTTTCTATACGTATGTTACATAAACATAGTCTATCGATACTGAGCCAATTATGTTGCATTCTTTTCCTTTTTTCTAAAGAGTCACTTAACATTCTTAGTTTTGCATTTGTTGGACTGTTGATATATTTCTGTTGTGTACATTTCTTTGACAACTTGGCAGATTTCAGAGGCCACCAGGACCAATTCCATCTTCAATGCTAGGACTTGAAGCTCACACAGGAACCTTGGATGATTTTGGTTTTGAGGATTATCTGAATGGTAAGTAATTCTATTTGATTATGGCATTAAGTGGTATTTCAAAGTTGACAGTTCATTGTTGCATTGAAGTAGCTTGTTTAACGTACAAGCGATTGAATTTTTTTAAATGGCAATTTTAAAATTATCGAAGTCTGTGAAAATTTTATCCTTCTAAGTTAGTCATAAGACATCAATTATCTAGGTTATTATTAATCTTCCTTTGAGATTTCTGCGTCAGTATTATTTGTCTAGGATGCTTCCCTGTCTCCCCAAAAATATTTAGGAAAAAAAAAAGAGAAGGTAAATATTGGCCTACTATTTTTGCTGTCATTTTTGTTTTAGTTCATAACTCTGACTATATTGATGAAAACTCCAACCATGATATTGGATGAGAGGACTTGAACTCATGACCATACCCCTCCTGCTTCTGCTTCTGCTTCCCACACCATTAAAGGATGTAACAGGACCAATTAGCTAGGCCTGTTTTAGCATTTTTATTATGATTCTAGAGTTCTAAAGTCAGTTGAGCTTTCAAGGAAGGTCATAATTTTTCATTTGGTTCAAATGTAATAGCCAACTTCTAGATTGTAATAAAATTCTAAATTCATGCCAAACTTCTTTTTGTTAAACTTTCCATGATTTTGTCCTATATGTGCCTGGTTAAATTTGGAACCTTACCATTAAATGAACAATAGAATAGATGATATGTTTATGGTCTCTTGGCTTTTGCTGATTTTAAGTTTTTTTTTCTGGATGCTGCTTGCAGATCCTCGCGAATCCGAAACTTACAGGCCTCTAGACATGCATCATGGGATGGAAGTACGCCTCGGACTATCCAAGGGACCAGTCTGCCCAAGTTTCATATAATTTAAGTGATTTATCAAATGCTCTAAAGAGTGTGAAACAGTACTTCACTTCATGTCAATTTCTAGTGGACCTTATCAAGGGATGTTGTTACTGTTATGATCTTAACTTATTATGCCCTCTGACTTGAAACAATTTGATATAGGGCATTTCGCCCAAATCTGTTTAAGTTGTTTTAGGTGCTGTGACCTTATATTATCTATCTCCCTTGCATTTAAATTATATATGGCACAACTGCATTTTTTCAGGATTGATCACCCTTACGGATTGCCCTTGCAGTGTTGAGGTGCACCACCCTTTGAACTGGGGTTACGCAGGAAATTTTTCATATGACACGGGGTTCAGTTTTGGGGAAAATAAATAACGGGGAAAAAACTTTGTTATTGCATTATGTGGCTTAACATCATTTTCGTAAAAATATTTAATTTAATTTTGACATTAGTTGCATAAATTTTAATAATTACAATTAGATATGTTTAATCAATGTGGGGTGGATTCAATTCGGGTTGGGTTTAAGATGGATTGGATGTACGAGTCTGGATTAGGTAATCTGGAATAGAATTTTAAGTAAATTAATAAAATAATATTAAAAACTACTATTAATGTTTTATTTATTGGATGGAGATATTTTTCAAAACCGAATAAAAATATTGAGTGGATACCACGATTAGGTATAAGTTGCAATCAGTACTTCTAATTTACACTTTGGATAGGACTACCTTTTAACAAATCTGCCAATCCAAAACTTTAAAATTGGTATCGTCATTAACATTTTTTCTGACCCACCGAAAACTACGTAGAAATACCATCCCAAACGAGAATTTTTTTTTCTTAAAAGCAATTTCATACAAAATCAATCTATGGATTCTAATTGATTTACATTTACAAATGTTGTTATGTGATTAATGAGCTTTTAATTTAAATAGTATAGAAGTCATTTTACAATCAATTGGGAGATTGAGCTTTTAAATTAATAATGCTAAAATCATTTTTATTGTTGCAAGATTTTGATTCAATAATATTGAAATAATTTTTACAATTAAAAGATTCAGTATTTAATTTAATAATATATATATATACTATAAATTGTTGATGAAAAAAAATATATATATATAAAAAAGGAATAGCTTGGGCTCACTGGTTACTGTACTCTCCACCTTTCATTAAACCCTAGCTAATTACCACTTTCCTTGACAAATATATATATTTAAAAAATCCCCAAAATTTTTCCAATAAAACAAAGCTCAGATTGCCCTTTTCATGTAATCAGTAACTGACTTCTTCCATTAAGCTCTCTTGATGGACCCTCGGCGAGTAGCTCGCACCGTGAGCGACCCGAAGGTCCGCAAAGTCGGGTTCTTCGCTCCCGGAGCAGCCTCACCCGACCGCTCCCAATCGGGTCCATCCGACCACCATATCTCCTCTTCGCCTCCAACAATCACCGACCTCTCTCCTTCCGATGCCAATTCCCTCTCTCCAGTCATGATCCCTCCACCGCGTCATGCTTCTGCTCCGTTATCTCCTCTCCGTCGAGATTCCCTCCCCGTCGGCAGCTATAACGCTTCGGAGTTTGTACCAGCTACATCTCCTACTCCAACGACGTCGTTCTCGGACGATACGGCTTGGGCGGGGAAGGGTGGAAGGGCTGGGGCTGCATCTAGTTTTCCAGGCGGAGGATTTGATATGCCGACAGCGAATAGTGTTCCGGCGAGTGGATTGACGACTGTGTCCGTCGTTAATTTGGCTCCTGGTATGCAAATATGAACATTTCTTTTTCATTACACTTTCTATGGGATTTTAGTGATAGTGATTGAATTGAAAGGGTTGAGATGAATTAAATTGGGTATAGGGTAAGCCCAAAAATGAATTGTATTTAATGAGTTTGGGGCAATCATTTCTAAAAGGATTTAGGGAGTAAAGTCCAAACCATTATATACTCATATATTATATTTTTAGTGTACTTTTACAATGTGGGATTGATTCTTAACATTTAGTTTGAAAAGGTGGTAATGGGTTTTAGTAATTGAAAGGTGTTGAATTTAGGATTATTAGGTTTTAGTAATCTGATCTAATTAGTAAGAATGGTAAAATCTTTGGCGTGTCAAAATCTAGAATGGAAAAGAACTTGCTGAGTTTTATATTATGTGTTGATGAATGCAAGAAACATCTTGGTGATGATAATTCTCTGGAAACAAGTTTCTATATATTGGATGGAGCAGTGATTGTTGGGTTTCCTTGATTTATATATTTGGTAATGTGTGTATTTGAGTGAGGCTCATGATTTGTCTGATAAATGTAGCTTTAAATGACTACAAAAAAAAAAAATAATAAATAAATAAAAAAAAAATTTGCAGAAAAGGCTGGAGTATCAGTTGAAGTTCAAAATGATCGACCGAATTCGAAGACATTGAAAGAGAAAACTACTAAAGCTGAAAGGCGTGCCCTTCAAGAAGCTCAACGAGCTGCAAAAGCAGCTGCAAAAGGTGCATATAGTTGTTTAAATTATTTTTCTCTTTTGTAAAATCATGACATTTATCATACTAAAGCTATATCTTTAACTGCTATTGGATATGCTTGGACACCTCAAGGCACTTGTCTCTCTAGATATGCAAGAATGGAGTTTTGTAACTTGACCTTCATTGACCTGATTTTATGTAATCAAATTTCTCTTGACATGCAAAAAAGGAGACTTTTGTTGGTTTATGTTTTTCAAATATAGCCTTTATATCATCTTGTGCTCTATCATGATAACCCTTTCATGTTGTTTATACTTTTCAATCATGGGGTATTTTCAGCTGAAGGTGGCATGGCACCTCCTGCTGCATCTGGGACTGCCTCTTCAGCAAATGTAAAATCAGCTAAAGCTGCAAAGTCTCCTTCGCAAAAAAATGATAATGCTACAGTTGCAGCTTCTGAGAAGAAGGGAGGTGATCGCACCTCAGAAAAAGATAGAAAGAAAGATGTTCCTCAACCACGCATGCAATATGATGACAAGAGTCGAGTGGAGAAGGCAAAAAAGCGTGCAGTGGTAAAGCAAACAGAAGCTAGGAACAGAGTTGAGTTGTTCAGGCATCTACCTCAATATGAGCGCGGAACTCAGCTTCCTGATCTTGAGTCAAAGTTCTTCCAACTTGATCCAATGCATCCAGCTGTCTACAAGGTATTTATCTGATAGGTTCTTAGCTCACACTTGTGAATGAAATGTATTCAGCTTGTCTGCTTTAGAGTAATTTATTTGAGCACGTTGACTGAGGGGTGCAAGTTCAAGTCAACATAATTGTATCCTGTACTTTTTGTGTTTTTTTTATACTTGAATTCACATTGTGATTCTGTTAAAGGCTAAATGATGATTAAATATTTTGCTAGATGATCCTTTGTTCTGAGCTTTTAACTAGATGGCCAAGAGTGGATGTGTTGATAGGACTTTTGCTCAAGGTCACTGTACAAACATCAAGTATTCTCTTATCCAATTATGATCCTTTTTTTTTCCTAGGTTGGGTTGCAGTATTTATCAGGAGATATCTGTGGTGGCAATGCTCGCTGCATTGCAATGCTTCTAGCATTCCAGGAGGTCATTAAAGATTACTCAACCCCACCTGAAAAAACTCTTGTTAGAGACTTGACAGCAAAAGTAGGATGTTATGTTTCTTTTCTCATCGAGTGCCGGCCCCTTTCAATCAGCATGGGGAATGCAATTAGGTTTCTAAAGAATCGAATTACAAAATTACCTTTGACTTTGTCTGAATCAGAAGCAAAAGCAACTCTTAATTCAGATATTGATCGTTTCATAAATGAGAAGATCATACTTGCAGACAAGGTGATAGTTAAGCATGCAGTTACAAAGATCAGAGATGGTGATGTTCTTCTTACATATGGGTCATCCTCTGCTGTTGAAATGATACTACTGCATGCCCATGAACTTGGCAAACAGTTCCGTGTTGTGATAGTGGACTCTCGTCCAAAGCTTGAAGGGCAACTATTACTTCGTAGGTTGGTGGGGAAGGGCATCAGCTGTACATACACTCATATAAATGCTGTTTCTTATATCATGCATGAAGTTACTCGAGTGTTTTTGGGTGCATCATCTGTGCTGTCCAATGGAACAGTTTACTCGAGGGTTGGAACAGCATGTGTTGCTATGGTCGCCCATGCATTCCGTGTACCGGTCTTAGTTTGTTGTGAAGCATACAAGTTTCATGAGAGGGTACAGCTTGATTCTATATGCTCTAATGAGCTGGGTAAGCATTTCTGTCTCTACTAGTTGATTCATAGGGTTCTCTGCCCCTGCAGGGATGGAGTGACTAGAATTAATTAATAACTGGCTGGATACTTTGCTCATAGCTCTCACTATGTTTTTTCCTTACAGGTGATCCGGATGCTATTTCAAAAGTTTGTGGCAGAGAGGAAATCAATTTCTTGGATGGCTGCGCCAACAGAGAAAATCTGCAGCTTTTGAATCTGATGTAAGTGCTTATAAATTGAGACATAATCTGAGAGTTATCGGTTTGCCTAACTGACTGCATCTCTTATATTGGTTTGTCATTGACAGTTATGATGCGACACCCTCGGATTATGTTTCCATGATAATTACAGATTATGGCATGGTAAGTCGCTGGATAATTTGTTAACTAATATTTACTTTATTATGTATGGTTAATCTTGATATTTGTATTCTGAGCTGCTTTTTTTAAAATTGAATTTAGCTTGCATGTAATATTTACACACGAATAAATTTCCTGAATTAGCCTCTGACTGCCTAAGCTTG
Source organism: Vernicia montana (assembly GCA_949750685.1). Lineage (NCBI taxonomy): Eukaryota > Viridiplantae > Streptophyta > Magnoliopsida > Malpighiales > Euphorbiaceae > Vernicia > Vernicia montana. The sequence continues at coordinate 15,133 of CATKHJ010475216.1, forward strand.
GTAGTGATATGTGCTTGTGTCCATCTAAGTGATGGACTGATGAAAAATGAGAGTTAGCAGAATAACTTGAAGCTTGGTGTTTATTTTCTTGTTTTGTACTTTTTTCAGGTTCCGCCCACTAGTGTGCCCGTTATTGTGCGAGAATATGGGAGGGAACATTTATGGGTATAGATGTTGAGCTTGTTGATGGATCATATGGAGGTTTCTCTAGAATTTTGTTCGTGCTAATATCCATCTTCCTAACCATTGCAAGTGGAGAAACAAGATTAGAGGATTTTTTTTTTTTTTTTTTTTTTTTTTTGTTTCTTCAGTGTTTTCCCCCTTTTTTCTCATTCCTTGTGCTGGAATAGTTTTGAGTTTCCAAGATTTTGGTTTCTTATTTCCTGACTCAGTGAAGAGTGCGTTGTTCGCCTCTCCGGGCAGATTTAGTCATGCATCTCTTCTAGTTGTATCAATTTTCTTTTCCCGTTTGGGCATTGCAGGCAATGATTTTCAGTAGAAAAAAAAAAAAAATGAGAGTTTTGCTGCCAAAGGCTTAAATTCTCAGTTGTATTTAATCTTTTGCCTGTCTTTTTTTATTTTATTTTATTTTTATTTTTATTTTTTTTTATAATAATAGTGATACAGAGTTTTTACAAGTATAATTTGAATGATGTATCAGAAAAAAATAGCAATGAAGTGAACTGAATAGATTAAATTCATGCTCTTTTAACTATTAAAAACATTTTCTGGAGTAGCAGTGCTTTTGATTATTGATTCCCTGGAAAATAGTATAACGATTTATTAGCACTTTCCTGCTTTTAAATAGCATTAAACTTTCCTTAAAAAAAACAAAAAGCATTAAACTTCGATAAATTTATGTTTCTTATTTATTTATTATAAAACATTCAAAACTATTTTAAACTTTTAAAGCAACTAGTCGTGATTCTGTACATTGTGTGGATTTTAATTATATTTTTTATTTAATTAAATTTTTTTAATAGTATTTTAAGATATGCAAATTATTGTTATTATTTTATTAATTTAAATATTATCTTTTGATATTTTGACTATTAATATAAATAATATATATATGGACAATGTATTATGTACTGGCTCAACTAAAAGAATCTTATTAAATTTAAATATTATTTTTTAATAATTTTATCTATTAATGTAAATAAAATATATATATGGGCCAAGTTTATTAGATATGAGTCTAAAAAAAATTATATATATTGAATTGTATATATTTTAATTGAAATTTTTAAATATAATGATGTGTTTTCATCATAAATTAATTTTAAGTTATTTTTAAAATATAAGGTATGACTCTCTAAAAATAAATATAAGGTCTGACATGTAGTGAATTTTCGCTTTAACATTTATTGACTTAGGATATATAAATATATATTATAGTTGAATAATTTTAAAATACGTCATTAAATAATCTTATGTTAAATTGGTTGGCATAATTTGTTTCCACATTTTGCATTTATTCATGACATAATTAAAACAAATCAAAGTTTGGTTTTTGAATTAATTATATGAGAAATTTTTAGGTAGACTCAATCTATCAGCTCATCTATAAATTAAACTAATAAAAATAAGGCACATCAATTAATGATGTAATGTAAAATTATTAATATGACATCATTAATTAATGTATTTTATTTTTATTGGTTTAGTATGTGAATAAAATAATAAACTGAGTCTATTTAAAAATTTCTCTAATTATATATTATATATCCTTAATTTTTTAGAATAAATCTTTAATAAACCCCTCTCTCTGTGGAGAGTGCATCATGTAAAAAAATAATAATAATGGATATATAACTAAAAACCTCTAAGATTTATTTATATATACATTTTTGTCTTTATGATTTTTGTCAACAACTCTGCATTGCAGTTCTTTATTATAAAATTATAATTTCCATTACATTTTAAACCTTTATATGTTAAATTAAATTATATTTTAATTCATAAAATTTTAAAATTAAATTACTTCAATCTTTCAATTTTTATATTATAAAAGACTTCAATTCTTTTTTTTTTTTTTTCCAAATTTATAAGAGACTTCAATTCGTAGCATGCTTTAGTACATCCTTAGACTTCAATTTTTATGATTTTTTGAAATAAAATGTATCTTTTATTAATAATAATTAATAAGTATAATTTAAAATAGAAAAGTAAATTTATCTGCGTTCAAGAAATTATATATATAAATCTTGTTATAAAAATGAGTTTTTACTCTGAGTTTCATCAATCGTATTGATGGAACAATTGTATACAATACCTTGACTGTATTTGGCACATCGGTAAGAAACACATTTCACTCGGTGACTATACTGAATCACTAATCGATTTTATTGTCTTTTGACGAGTCTTTAAACGAGTCCGATCTTCTAAATATCATACTCAAACTTCTTCTAATATCCATGACAGAAGACAAATAAACTCTCATAAAAAAAGACAAAACAAAAAATTTATTAAATCCCATAAAAAGGATAACAAAACCCATAAAGTAAATAAAAAATAAAATTAGATCCATATCTAGAAAGATACAGATTAATTAATATCTCTTATTGAAAATAAAAAATAAATAAAATAAAATAAAAAATGAACCACCGTCGACTGAATGGAGGTCGACGGTGGCTCAAACGATAACCTTTAGAAAAAACCAAAAAAAAAAATTAAGAGGGAAGACGACTAGGTTTTTTTTAATGATTTTAAATAGCTCATATTTAAAGTTGTCTAAAATTAATTTTAAACTTATAATAATTAAATAATAAGTAGCTATTGTTTAAAAATTATTACTTATAATACCTTTGAAGTCTAAAATTATCAAATTCATTAGTAGGAGATATGTCATAATCTTAAATGTTTTAAATTTTTTTTAGAATTAATTTTATTGGTGAGATTTAAACCCTGACGTGTACTATTAAAATAGTCTCATATTACGAATCTCATTAAATATAATGAGAAGATTGTTTGGGATGAAAAGAGAAAGAGTTATTTTTGTTATGCAATTTGTAAAATAAGGCACAATGACTTCTGGTCGACTAAAATTTTTATCCCACCTATTTTACGAAGGAGCCTAATACGTCTAATTGATCTATCTCAAATTTTATATTATTTAATGATAAGGAATAAAATGAACAATTTCCTAACTGGGCCTAATATTGTTGAGGCCCAATCTATCAAGTGGTTCTCACATAAGCCTCAAAACTCAAGTTCAAAAAGAAAAGTCTCCCCAGAGGAATTAGCAGCTCAACAAGATACCTCCTCGTCTAGCGAGGTGACCAACCCCTTACCCTCAACCCTCCTCCCAATTGCAGGAAATCACATGAATAGTTATTGTATTGAATATCATTCAGACATTTAATGAAGGCCGCATTAAAAAGTGATACTTGATAGGAAAAAGCAGTACCTACTTAGCTCTGCACTGGAGATCATATACTCAAGCTCCTATTTCTCTGATAGCTGGAGCTGTCCACCAACTTTCAAAGGCTAGACAATTGATCATTAATTTGGGGATACGCGTGTTCCTTCCTCAGCAAGTTATCACATAGTCTTGGTATAAAAGGCAAGGGACACCTTCAATTTGAGATAGTTGCTTCTCCATATTCTTATATCATTCTTACACTCAAAACATACGGGTTAGTAGGAAGTTCAATTCTGCCTCTCAACTAAACAAAGATTTATTGCTAATATGAGTATCGGAGAGCCTTTGCCAAATATAAGGCTTAGCTCTCTCATGTTCTTTGTCTCTCTTGCAGGCTTAATAAAATTCATCTAAAGTCCATATAAGAAATTCAGCCCATTCAAACATCAAAGTTCTATATCTGATCATTTAATATTATTTATTATTAATTTATAATTTTTAGATAATAAAAAAAGGGAATTTTAAATATAATGTTAAGAAAAAAATTTATTTATTTATAATAAGCACAATTTATCATATCATATGTGCAAAAATAAATACCCTTAATATTTTACAATTTAATTGTAAGTTTAATTGTTAAATTATCAATTACTTTATAATTAATTACAAATATTAATCCTGAATTTTTTTTTTTAAATGAAGGGGAGGCTAAACTAGCCTGAAAAACATTACATAATACAAATTCTAGGAAAGGACACACCCATTAAATCTTGCAACATCAAATCCTTAAGATCAATGGGCGGATCATTAAGAACATGGCACCCAAAACCAAAGTTAAAACCCATATTAGCAAAAATGTTCTTTTTTCTCTATTTTGCATCACCCGAGGATTAAACTCTACCGAAAAAGTTCAAAAACCTCATCAAACTTAAAAGAAACAAGTACTATTCAAGGATGTCGAGAATAATGGTCACTAGTATAAATATTTGTTGCAGAAGATATTTTTGTAATAGTTGGCATGGGCTAGTCTATTTCAGTTCAACATTCGTGTACGTAAATCACGCGCTCACACATTGAATTTAAGCTCAACACCGTAGATTTGATGAAAACCTGCATGTCTTTAAATTGAAAATTGAAGAATATCATTATATCTCATTGTCTCTGAACTGAAATTTTGATGGAGATCAATTTATGTCTTTAAACTGATATTTGATGAAAATTGAAAAAGATCATCAAATCCATTGCATGTCCAAATATTACTAAAATTGATGAAATTGGTTGATGGGTCATGATCGGGCCATTTGCCTGAGGAATTTGAACAATCATGGATGCTCTCATGGAGGGGAGCTGCAATCAAGGAGTTTTTTCTTTGTTAAAGACTACCCAAAAAAAAATGATGATGCTCTTGGTGTTCCAAGATGAATGTTTGAATCTCTTAATCTCCAGTAAAATCTCAAGGAGGAGTGTTGAAGATTGAGATTTTGCTGAAAATATTTATGCAATAATTTCTTTTGTTAAAAAGGAATTGTTATCCTTAATTTAAAGAACTTGATTTAAGGAAAAGATGTAGTGTTAGTTGTTGATTAGGAAAGCACTCCCTCTATAAAAGGGAGACTGCCACTACTATAACAAATGAGAGAGAGAGAGAGTCATAAAAAATGATGACAAAAAAAAAATGTTTTTGTATAATTTTTTTAGCTCTGTAATTTCTGCATATTATGATCTAGTATCAATAAAGTTTAAGGAGGGTGTATTCAATTAAAATTTTTATAGACTTTTTTTAATTGAATAACTTTTGCAACTTTTGCAGAGTTTATGGATTTTTAATGACTTATGTGGAATTTATAAAATTATGAATGACTTTTAAAAATTTTATTTTAAAAAACTTTTATAGACATTGATAGACTTTTATAAATATTAATAGACTTTCATTGATTTCTAATATCTATTTTATTAAGTAAGATTGTTAAATAATTAATTAATAAGATTTTTTTTTTTTAGCTACAAAGAAAGGAGAATACTCTGGAAAATATAAGAACACTCAACTGCTATTAACTTCTATCTGCATAGAAACTCTAATTGGCCAGCTAACACCTTTTTTGTTACTTTGCAAAATAGACAAAATCCCATTAGAATGATCATTCCAAATATTCACTCATCGAACATGACTTAAAGTCATAGATATTAGAAAATTTATTGTTTGATTGTATTATCTGAATATGTGCTTATATATCACATTATAATAATTCTTATTTTTAGGTTATTTTAACTTCTTAATGTTATATAAAATATTATTGACATTAAGAAGTTCAAATAATAAAAATTAGAATGTGAGATTTGCAATAAAACAAACCTTTTATTGCAATTATATGTATTCATTAATAATAATAAAAAAAAACAAACACACATATGATTAGTCAATTAAAAATAATTAATTTAAAATTTATATAATAATTCTATATAATTTTTTATGTATATAAATTACATATTCTATTTAAAAGAAGAAAAAATTGAACATTTTAAACTTTTTAAAAATTATGTTTATATTAAACTATCTATAATGGTTAATTTAATTAATAATTAATTGTGTTTAGACACCCACTTGTTAACATATTCTTATCAATAGGTTTATATGTTGTGTGTTAATTTTTTTTTGAAAGTTTTGAAATATTTTATTTTATTTTTTGTATGTGGCTTTAAAAAAAAATCGGCTGAAATCTTGAGGGAAAGTGAAAGAAAATTGTGGAGATTTTTTATTCATAACATACATAAAAAGTCAATGAAAGTATACAAAAGTCTATTATTTATAAAAATCAATGACTTTTTGAATACCTGTTAACTTTTATAGACTTTATAAAAGTTGTAATTGAATACCCTCTGATTTATATAGACTTTTTTAAAATCTTTAAAAGTTATTATTAAATTTATCTTGACTTTTATAGAGTTTTTAAAAGTCATTTTTGAATACCTCCTGACTTTTTAATCCATAAAAACCTTTAATTCTCCTAATTCAATACACCTATGTAAGTCTTTCTCTATTCTCTACTTTTTTTTCATACTCTGTTTTATTTATTAGAGTGTTTTGATATTGTGTTGATATTTAAGTTCTTGTCATATTGCTTTAATGAAAAACTCTTCCTTTCTTATTTTTCCAACAATATTTCATCTACTATTATAATAAAAATTCTCATGATTATAATAGAAAGTTATAAAAAGGAAAGATCCAAAATGAAAGAAGGAAAATAACAAAAGAAGCAAGACTACATAGTTTTATATGTTCTTAATAAAAATATTATCGTTGGATTCAAATGAAATAATAGAATTTTAAACCATAACCAAATCATA